>JAQGBW010004729.1:0-13230 GCA_034698625.1 Julus scanicus
CCCTCTTATTGGTCTCCAATGACCCTGCTCTTGCCTTAAACAGGAGTGAACTACCCAATGAATTGTCATATAATCCCCCCCTACCTATTTTCTCCTTCCGTTGGTAAACTTCCAGCGTGCTTTTACCCCCCCTTGCCTCGTAGCAGAGCTTACATATTTCGCCACTAGGTGTGCTCTGTTTTCGCGCATGCGCAGTACACTGGTGAAAACTCCTCTATTTACCTTGAAGTGCTGTATCAAATATAATCCTCACTACATGGCACAACTTAGCCAGTTTCAAGTTTTCAGCAAAAGTTGCCATGAGCCACGTACTTCTAACACATGCGTGGAATTTAAATTTGGATTACGAGACCGAGATTTGCAATGTCACTCCGTCTCACTTCAATTTATATAAGAGAAAACTATTTTAAAGAGAAATAACAACAACAACATAGTGGTACTCACCTAGATGGATCGATTATAAATGTTAAAAAGCTTTTAAAACAAAACTACATCGAATAATTTTGCGAAAATTTACGTTAACTACAGCCCTCGTTCAACCGCATGTTGTTCGCCATATGCATTTCTGTGACGTCATTTCCGTGATCGGCAACACTGCCATGGTTAAAATCAATGAGTATAGACTTAAGTCTATCTCATTGGTTAAAATTTCTAGACTTGAAATCTGGTCACACTTCCCATCGAGTAGAATTACCCACGTAGTATTCAATCTAAAACGAATAACATGAAAGTTTCCACACTTCTCGACATTAGTAATGAAAAATTAAATTTACACTAGAAATACTTCCCTCGTAAAGCAGTACACAAACAACAAATATAAAATAGCTATCGAAGGGCTGCAATAAAGAAGAAATTTAAAGCACAAATAAATAATGGGAAGCATTTCAACGAGTTGACTTATCATCAGGTTGAGATCCGCGGTGTCAGTGGCATGCCTATATATGACTTGTAGGGCTACACGGAAAATGTATTTCTGGGCGCCTATACGACTATTTAATCTTTGTTTAATACTGAATCCAAGATATTACAAATCATGGCCGACCTATAGATAGATGGTCCAATCTAGATGGACAAAATAAATTAATTTAGTGTAATTATTAAGAACGATTAATGATCGAGCACTTATACAGAAACGGAAAATAAAATATACCAAGAAAAACCTACATACTATATTACTACACTTGAGTGCAAAAAAATCGACTCACCTGCATGAATCAAGTAAAAATGCATTTTTCTCAGCAACAAAATGTACGATTTGAAATCGGAAAAATTTGTTTTGTAGACAATTTATTCCACTTATAATTCTACTAATTTAAATAAAATTCAGGATGCATCCTTAAGACGAAAAATGTTGAACTGAAAGCAACCCAGATTTTCATTATTTATGCCATATGTAATATGCATCGTTGTAACCCTGTGGCTGTGAGTGTTTCTGAATGCAATTTGATTAATTATCAGAACTTAATGAACACGTATCCAAACATATTTTAATTAATATGGTTTCTCGATAAAATGACACTCCACCAGAAGTAGCCACAGGATATTCTTCAGAGAAATTCCGCAGAAAACCATTTCACACTAGGCGAATTATAAACAGGAATAAATTGTCTACAAAACACACTTTTCCGATTTTAAATCGGACATTTGGTTCCTGAGAAAAACACATTTTTACTTGATTCGTGCAGGTGAGTCAATTTTTTTGCGCTCAAGTGTACTTTTTACAATACATTTTCAGAAAATGCTCTATTAAATTTAGATGCAAAACTTAGTATTAATGATATTTTTTGATTGTACGAGGTGGAAAGACAAAAATGTTTGCAATTAATACAATAATAGTTACTTATAAATAATGGAAGTAATATTAAATGCTTCACAGGCCCTGATTTGTATTAACCTGTGCTTCCACATTGCCCCTCAATACATGTAGTAGCGCAACCGAGCATAGTTTCGAAGCTCTAAGTGATTGCCCGTAGAGAAATAAGTGAGATAAATCAAGGGGCACAATTTGAATATTTAAAGCTTATGTTTAAAATGCTTATATTTTATTCAACAATAATATCTTCCACACTTCACTTAAGCAATCGTAGAAATGGGAGTGAAGCTAATATGCCTAGTAAATACCAGAGGAAAAGTACCACGAAACCTATTAGTACTTCACCATAAAACCCAGTATTGCTAAGTAAAGCATTAACGGCCTTAACAGGATACGTACGCATATGGGGCGATATAACAGAAATACTTAAAGTAGGTGGGCATAGCTTCAAGAGGCCAAAAATAACCTGCAAAATGCAAAACGAATAATTCAGAGCAAAATTTGCAGTATATTGCAAAAGTTCAAGAATGAAGACTAAAGACTTGAAAAACAGATTGACGCACAAACCAGTGATGGCTACTTTGAATTTTAGTAATCACCCCTGTATTTAATGACCGAAAGTTAATAAAAAATTAGAGGTATCTACCTGACAATGCACCGGAAATGATAACGCTTGTGGCAATAACCATTGCAAGCTGGTTAGTGTTGGGGAAAGCCAATACATTGAACATTCCTAAGCAACAAACAGACTGGTGTCAATACCTCACAAATTTAGACAATACATTACATGTGGAAATGACTCACCGAATGATGTTCCGCTCCAACCCGCAACAAGAATCAGCAAAAATATGAGTATCCAATTTACTACAGACATTCCTTCAAGAACTATAAAAAGTATGGCTAATACTAGGAGAGATTGAACACCTACTATCATGAATTGATTGAGCATTAGTCCAAGAATATGTTCCGCAATAGATGTTCCTAGAGAGGCAGAAAAAGTGAAAACATTTTTTTCTTGTTTAGTTTTTTTGGTAATTTTTAAGATTCAAGGAGAGGAAGGAACAAGGTCGCGGCCGATTTTTAGCAGAACTGTCTCTTCATTTGTCTAATAACAACTATGGAAAACTAAGGTTAGTATTGGTGTCACACGGTCTATAGAATTGGAGTCATAGGGAAAACTCATCAAGGCCGTATCTATAAAGGGGATCATGGGGATAGATTCCCCACCCCCTTCCCGAAATACAAAAAATTATAAAAATTTCAACCCGCATCGGAAAAGTATAAAAGGGAAATTGCATTTTTGCATTAAAAATGCGATTGTCTAATGAATTTTTCTAGGGCAAAAACGCGATTTTTCTATGGTAAAAATGCAATTTTTCTTAAGTAAAAAGGCAAATTTTTTATGCTAAAAAAAGTAATTTTTCTATGGTAAAAACGTGTTCATGCTCGCGTACATGTACAAGATTCTACTCGGTAAAACTGCCAACTTATACATACAGGAAAACTTGAGCATAGGAAAACTGGGCATCTTTGCATGAAACAACAAGTGTCTAATGTAGACAGGTTTCATTGTATCGGAGTAACACAGTATATAGTGCTGTAGGGCGACTATGGAATGTCGTATATTGTCAGCTATTAACATCACAAACATACATTATATTTTGTAAAAGAAATCTGTAAAATGAGGTCATACCTGCGACAAAACTTCTTTCCATATACCCCTTCTTGATTTCCACAAAAAGTAACACGGCAGTTGCAGAAGCAGCGGAATTATACAGATTTCTAAAAATTTGGTGGTATTTGGGCGGTAAAAAAAATCAAATCACTTAAATTTAGACCTGGACAATATGGATCACAGAGGAATTTTCTTATCCGGACATACTTACGGTATTGCGGTGGGAATTGTTAAAGATTTCATAGATGGTTTCTTTAGGAAATTATATACTTCAGAACTAAACTGTAAAGTAAAGGTAAAATATGCTGACTTTATGGTAACGAGTTAAAAATTGAATTACTTAATGCTTACCATAATCGGTGGTTTCAATTGTGAGGTGTTTGTGATGGTCTCAACTAGTTTCTCTAATGATGAATACAGCTGCATTGTGATTAACATCTTAATATGAAAATCTGGAAAAGACAACATACAGTTTAATATCCGTAAAAAAACCAACGCAACAAAAATGCCATTCTAAATACAAACACTGCTTACTTATGTCCATTACCGATAAATTAAATTTGCTCTTTGTTAACATATCATTGCTTGCCAACGCCCCTATTTCCATCCTTAAAATAGATGCATAAAACAAAGATTAAGCAAATTTTAAAAATGTTAACAATATACGTAAGCGCTTCAAAAAGTAATACATTTCCATCATTACCTTTTAAGTAACATTTCTGAAAAGTTCTGCCCTATGTGAAGTACTCCATATGCCTTTCCATCGCTTAAGGCCAGTTTTGCGTCTTGTAAACTCGAGTAATTAGTCTGAAACATTAAATGATCATTTCTTCTAAATTCTCAACTTTTAAACCTAGAGAAATTCCGAAAATTGAAATTATTTCATTTAATTCTTTATTTTAATAACATTTATTTCAGATACAATAATGTCAATAGTAAAATTCTCAAAATTGTGGCTCTAAAATGAATTAAGTTGGCCATATCAATGGTTTTTTTTAGTAATAGTGAATATTTTAATTTTAATATTTTTTATATTTTATGAACATTTTATAATGATTAATTTAAAAATTTCAACAAAGAAATCTTTGCAAGTCTCACCTGCAGCAGTGTCTTTTGATCCATATATCTTAAATATCGTGTTCCCAGTTCTCCCAGATCTTCGTTCACCACAATAATGTTAATATCTTTCATATCTCCATGCAAGACTAAAATTAACATAATTGTGGTGAAAAAAGGCATGAAAAGAAGGAATATCAAGCCTCTGGATATAAAAAAAACCATTTATGTTAATGTTCAAAATTCAATAACTTTCTTCTGGTTTTCAAATATTCAAATCAAATTTTGTTACTTACCCTGGAAATCTGATTAAAAACAGGATATGTTTCGTTAAGATAGCTTGGAGTGGTAGCCACCTGATGGTAAAATCCCTGGAACTAAAAGTTGATGATCGTTGCGCCACCTGCCGTTTACTCTCTGTAGCCTTGCATATTTTATATTTGTCAAATGCACAAATTTCTTCAGCACAAGCAATTTTTCCAGTGTCTTCATTACAATTTTTGGATTTGTCGATACTTATTTCACAGTTTTCTTGGTAACATATCCGCAGACAGACATCTTCCAAAGATAAACAGTTGAATCTGGAAATCAATTTTTCAGGTGAATCTTCCACCGCCATTTTTCCGTCATTTATCAGGCCAACCTGAAAACAGATAACAATTTAATCTCTTACTTAAGATTCAAACTAGAGCTCAAGTTTAGTTTTCCTCTCATGACGAATGTATATTATTCTTGGAATTTTCATAATACGCCCAACCGGTTTGTTTAAAACCGATATACTAAAGTCACAAAATTAATTCCATCCGATCAAAAACCGATTTAGATTGAATTGATCAAATGTGAATGTGCTATACGAGTTTCAATACTAAAAAGATCATGAACAAAACTCATGCTCACATGCAGGAAAATCCATTCCGTGACTAAGACAATTAAATGAAAATCAGTCCATTAATTACCACGTGGGACAGGCGAGCCTCTTCGATGTAATGTGTTGTAAGAATAATACTGATGTTTTTTGTGCTGGACAAGTCGAGCAAATGTTTCCACACACTAAAAGTTTACATAATTCTTTCTGTTAAAAGAATTTTACATAAAAGTTGACTATATTAATCGAGATTATTCTTAATAATCAAAGTTTTTACATCGATCTCCTAAGTGACAACAATGAAAACTTGAATGACAATTCTATAACATCAATTTAAGAATTTTGCATGAAAATACTCTAATAAGATTTGATGATTGGATCAATTCCAACAGTGGGTTCATCAAGTACCACCAATTTGGGATGGTGGAAGAGGGCGATGGCGAATGAAACTCGACGTCCTTGTCCCCCACTGGTGCAAAATAAAAACGAAAACTACTGATTAAGATATTGTCAATTCAACTAACCAAACGTTTTATTAAATATAAACAATTCAAACCTTAGATTGATGGTAACTGTATCAACAGATGGGAGTTTAAGAATGTTTACGTACATTTCCATCCTTGCTTTAATTTTATCATTAGATAAGCCTAGGATGATGCCATAATACTTGAAACACTCAGCAATGGTCATATAGTGTCAAAAAAACATGTTTCCTGTGGACAAACATTTTCTAAATGTTGATAAACGTAGGAGCCACAAAAAGTCCTATTATTTGTTATAATTAGATTTCCTCACCTGTGGCATATACCCAACGTCCCTTCCTGGAACCCGGCACTCTTTGGACCCGGATGGTGTTCCGAAGATAAGCACGTGACCCCGGTCCAGCTTCTCCCGTCCAACGATGCATTTCAACAGTGTTGTTTTGCCACAACCACTGGGTCCCAAAAGAGTGTATCTGCATGGCGCATCACATATATTAATTAATATCACATTTAAAAATGCTAACAATTTTATAACAAACATTACTTACATTTTGCCAGTCGGCACCGTGACGTTTAAATTGGAGAAAACCTTTATGGTTTTTTTGCTAGTGGAATTAATGAAGGACTTTTCAGCACCTTTGACCTCGATGACACTAGGACAAGAATCCGTAATTAGTTGCATGTCGTTGTCCATGACAAGATCACTTCTTTCTGAATATTTCCCTAATCAAAATACAAAAATTTTAAAAAATCAACACGTACAGATACAGAGGATGGACACGCTAAGAAATTTATTCCAACAAAAAAACACTTTGTATCGTAAACATTGGATTAATTCTGTGTTTTATTTATGTATTCGCGTGAACATTAAGGTCAGTTTGCGTAATTTGCATATTTATTAAAACGGTTGAATTCAAACTTTCGTAAAAATCTAGATAATAAACTTAAAATCTAACCACTTTTCTACTTTTTGTGAATTAAAGATTACTTTCACGTAGTTACAAAAACAAGCTTTCTTTCAGATAGTTTCATAAGATTGAGCAAACGTTATTCAAATGTTTATATTTTATTTCAACTTTCTCATAAGTATCGATCGTATATAAATAACAGTGCTTACCGTGTTGTAGCCTCATTTGGGAAAGTTGTTTCAAACAAGCACTAGCTGCAGCGTTTGCAGTACTTCTAGAAGTAAAAATACGATCCCGACTAGACTTATGTAATAATCACCACTTGTAATCTGAACTTCTGGCAGTCAAGGAGAAATAGATTTTTAATGAATAACAAAACCTTATCAGTTGTTCAGAGAAGCGCAGGGTTCATTTGGCATGCATAACAAGCATTCATTTTTAATTTACAATGGATACTTATTTTCATGTTCGTGGCAGAAAGCAAATTTTGCAACAAAAATCAGCGTCATTTTGTGTGTCGTGTGCAATTATTAATAAAACTAATGAATATGAAAAGCAAATTTAACTTTTAAATTCGAACCTGTTATCATATACATATATGTGACGCACAATAAACTATAACGTGGGGTTTAGGAAAACATTTCAGGTGAAATTCTTAAGCGTTTAAAAGTCATTTTGTGTTTAAGATCGATCTTAAAACACTGAAATTGAGAACTTTTGGTTGATGACATGTGGCCCAGCTGCAAAACAAATGTTGGGCATCCCTGGCTTAAAACACAGTGGGTCGTCCCACTAAATAGGTTATCAAAGATTGTATAAAAGGAAGTTTTAGGAACAAATTAACACTGAATAAATTTAATTTTATGTACCTTGTAACTACAGTAGAACCTGTCTAAATGCATACTGTGTAAATTAATAACCTCTCTAAAAGCATAAAATGTGTTGGTCCTGACTTAATTGGGACGATGTAAAAATTAATAAACCTCCTTAAAGTAATAATGAATAATTTGTATTGGCCTCAATGATTTCATAAGGGAATATCAACAATGGAACGGACAAAAATATCAAACTTAAACCACTGTTAGAGTTACTTGTGTGAATCACTTGGATGATCCATTGTGTACTGACACAGGGCTATACGGACAGAATCTGTTTTTGTCATGTGCGTTGGACCTTTACACGCCATTTTTTTCCTCATGTAGGCCTACACAATTATTACCAAATGCAGCAGGCAGAGAGATTCAAGGCAATTACTGTAATTTCACATCTAGAAATACTTCCCTCGTAGAGCAGTGCACAAACGACAAATATAAAATAGCTATCAAACGGCTGAAATAAAGATCAAATTTAAAGCACAAAAAAATAATTGGAAGCATTTCAACGAGTTGACGTCAGTGGCATGCATATATGGCCTGTAGGGCCAGACGCAAAATGTATATTTCGGGGCGCCTACACGTCTATACAACTATTTCATCTTTGTTTCTTTAAGCGTAACGATAAATACTGAATCCATGTTATTAAAATCATGGCCGACCAGTCGATTAATCAAACCTAGCTAAGTGCAAAATTCAACAAAATAAATGTAGGTGTAATTAATTAGAACTATTATTAATGAGCTATTTCAGAAACGTAAAATAAAAATATACCCAGAAAAACCTACATTACTACTTTTTACATTACATTTTCAGAAAATGTTCATTAAATTAAGACGCTATACACAGTGCGACACAAATTCGATAGGACTGGAGTCACCGTGTTCGTACTAGTAACGCTTTCTATTGAGACTCGACGGAAACTGAAAGATTAAGTTGTCAGCTATTTATGCAAAATAAAAGTTCAGAAAAATATCGACGCGTTGCGGTGTAGTTATTTTTTGCCTGGGAATCGAAAACTGTTGTTGTCGTAATTTGGAAATGGAACAAAGAGCGGTTATCAAATTTCATGCAAAACACGGTGAAACCGCCATAAAAACATTTCCTATGATGAAAGAAGTTTATGGTGATTTTTGCTTGTCAAGATCCATGGTTTTCATGTGGCATAAACGTTTTTATGAAGGCCGGGAATCACTTGAAGACTGATCGCGCCCCCCTCCCCCTTCACCACGGCCTGCTCGAACAAACGAAAACATTGAAAGGATCCGTGATCTTGTGACCAATGATCGAAATGCAACAGTCAGAATCATGGAGGAACATTTGGGAATTAGCAGAGAAACTATCAGGAGAATTTTGAAAGAAGAGTTGGGAAAAACAAAGATATGTGCCCTATTTGAGCCACACACATTAACGGACATTCCAGAGACATCATTAATGTGGCTCAGAGCAACCCAAACTGTCAAATCAATTGTGACTGGTGATGAGACATGGTGCTTCCAGTACAACCCAGAAACGAAGCGCCAGAGTGCTAAATGGAAGTCGACAAACTCACATCAAACCAAAAACGATTCATCACGAATCCAGACAATGTTCATAGTTTTCTACAATAGAAAGGGAATCATGCATCATGAGTTTGTACCAACTGTCCAAACAGTCAATGCACAGTTCTATTTTGTTGTCATAAAGCGTTTGATTGCCAGAATTTGTCGTGTTCAACCAGAATATCGAGACCCAGAAGAATGGTCACTGCTGCATGATAGTGCACCTAGCCACACAGCACTAGTTGTGCGCTAATTTTTGACTGAAAACAAAGTCTGTGTGATCAACCACCCTCCTTATTCGCCAGAATTGGCTCCATGTGACTTATTTCTTTTCCCAAAGTTGAAAACAACACTAAAAGGATGTTATTTTGATGACTTTCCAACCATCCAAACATCAGCGACGCAAGCTTTGCGGGCAAAAACGAACGAGGCATTAAAAAAATCATTTGAGACCTTCCTGACTCGCTGCAAAAAATGTGTAGACTCAGGAGGGGTGTACTTTGAATAAATAGAAAGAATTTTGCAAAAACATTTACCCGATTTTTTTGTTATGGCTGTAGTCTTATCGGATTTGTGTCGCCCTGTGTATTTGAAATGATATTAAATGCTTCACAGGTCCTGATTTGTTTTAACCTGTGCTTCAAAATTGCCCCTTAATACACGTAGTAGCGCAACCAAGCATAGCTTCGAAGCTTTAAGTGATTGCCCGTTAATGAATAAGTGTGGTAAATCAAGGGGCCCAAATTGAATATTTAAACCTTGTGTTTAAAATGCTTATATTTAATTCAACAATAATACCTTCCACACTTTACTTAAGCAAGCGTAGAAATGGGAGTGAAGCTAATATGCATACTAAATACCAGATGAAAAGTACCACGAAACCTATCAGTACTTGACCATAAAACCCAGTATTGCTAAGTATAACATGAACGGCCTTAATAGGATGCACATATGGAGTGATATAACAAAAATACTTAAAGTAGGCAGGCATAGCTTCAAGAGGCCAATAACAACCTGCAAAATGCAAAACGAATAATTCAGAGCAAAGTTTGCAGTATATTGCAAAAAATTCAAGAATGAAGACTGAAGACTTGAAAAACATATTGACCCACAAACTATAAAGATGGCCACTTTGAATTTCAGTAATTACCCCTGTATTTCATGACAGAATGTTAATGAAAAAATGGAGTTATCTACCTGACAAGGCAGCAGAAATGATAATGCTTGTGGAAATGACCATTGCAAGCTGGTGAGTGTTGGGGAAAACCAATACATTAAACAGTCCTAAGCAACAAACAGACAGGTGTCAATACCTCACAAATTTAGGCAATACATTACATGTAGAAATGACTCACCGAATGATGTTCCGCTCCATCCCGCAACAAGAATCAGCAAAAATATGAGTATCCAAGTTACTGCAGACATGCTTTCTAAAACTGTTAAAAGTATGGCTAGTACTAGGAGAGACTGAACACCAACTATCATGAATTGAATGAGCATTAGTCCAAGAATATGTTCCGCAATAGATGTTCCTAGAGAGGCAGAAAAAGTGAGAAAAAAAATTCTTGTTTGATTTTTAAATATTTTTAAGATTCAAGGAGAGGAAGGAACAATTTAAGGTGGCGGCAGATTTTTAGAGGAACTGTCTACACATTTGTCTGGAAACAACTATGGAAAACCAAGGTAGTATTGGTGTCACACGGTCTATAGAATTTGAGTCATAATGAAAACTCATCAAGGCCGTACATAGTATATGGAGAGGATCATGGCGATAGATTCCCCACCCTCTTCCCGAAATACAAGAAATTGTACTTGAAAAACGATAAACACTTTTACATGAAACCACAAGTGTTTAATGTAGACAGGTTTCACTGTATCGGAGAATCACGGTATATAGTGCTGTAGGGCGACTATGGGATGTCGTATATTGTCAGCTATTAACATCACAAACATACATTATGTTTTGTAAAAGAAATCTGTAAAATGAGGTCATACCTGCGACAAAACTTCTTTCCATATACCCCTTCTTGATTTCCACAAAAAGTAGCAAGGCAGTTGCGGAAGCAGCGCAGTTATACATAGTTCTAAAAATTGGTGGAATTTGGGCGGTAAAAAAATCAAATCGCTCAAATTTAGAGAGGCCCAAACAAGACATACTTACCCTATTGCGTTGGGAATTGTTAAAGATTTCATTGATGGTTCCTTTAGGGAAATATATACTTCGGAATTAAACTGTAACGTAAAGGTAAAATATGTTGACTTTAGGGTAACGAGTTCAAAATTGAATTGAATTACTTAATGATTACCATAAACGGTGGTTTCAATTGTGAGGTGTTTGTGATGGTCTCAACTAGTTTCTCTAATGATGAATAAAGCTGCATTGTGATCAACATCTTAATATGAAAATCTGGAAAAGTCAACATACAGTTCAAGATCCGTAAAAAAACCAATGCAACAAATATGCCATTGTAAAATACAAACACTACTTACTTATGTCTATGACCGATAAATTAAGTTTGCTCTTTGCTATCAACTCATTGTTTGCCAACGCCCCTATATCTATCCTTAAAATACGTGCATAAAACAAAGATTAAGCAAATTTAAAAAATGTTAACAATATAAGCGCAACAAAAAGTAATACATTTCCATTATTACTTTTTAAGTAACATTTCTGAAAAGTTCTGCCCTATGTGAAGTACTCCATATGCCTTTCCATCGTTTAAGGCCAGTTTTGCGTCTTGTAAACTCGAGTAATTAGTCTGAAAAATTAAGTTATCATTTCTTCTAAATTCTCAACTTTTAAATCCAGACAAATTCCGAAAATTGCAATTATTTCATTTAATTTTTTAGCTAGTATTTTTTTTTTTAATAAAACTATAGTAACATTTATTTCAGATACAATAATTTCATTAGTAAAATTCTCAAAATTGTGGCTCTAAAATGAATTAAGTTGGCCTTATCAGTGTTTTTTTAGTATGAGTAAATATCTTAATTTTAATATTTTTTTGGATTTTTTGAAGATTTTACCATGAATAATTTAAAAGAGTTCAACAAAGAAATTAGCTTAGCAAGACTCACCTGCAGCAATGTCTTTTGATCCAAATATCTTAAATATTGCGTTCCCAGTACTCCCAGATCTTCGTTCACCACAATAATGTTAATATCTTTCATATCTCCACGCAAGACTAATGTTAAAATAATTGTGGCGAAGAAAGGTATGAAAAGAAGAAATATGAAGCCTCTGGATTTAAAAAAAAAACATTTATGTTAATCTTCAAAATGCATAACTTTCTTCAGTTTTTCAAATATTTAATTCAAATTGTGTTACTTACCCTGGAAATCTGATTAAAAACAGGATATGTTTCATTAAGATAGCTTTGAGTGGTCGCCACCTGATGGTAAAATCCCTTGAACTGAAAGTCGATGATCGTTGCGCCACCTGCCGGTTACTCTCTGTAGCCTTGCATATTTCAGATTTATCAATTATACAAATTTCTTCAGCATAAGCAATTGCTCCATTCTTTTCGGTACAATTTTTGGATTTGTCGATACTTATTTCACTGTTTTCTTGGTAACATATCCGCAGACAGACATCTTCCAAAGATAGACAGTTGAATCTGGAAATCAATTTTTCAGGTGAATCTTCCACCGCCATTCTCCCGTTATTTATCAGGCCCACCTGAAAACATAAAAATGTAATCTCTTACTTAAGATTCCAACTAGAGCTCAAGTTAATCTAGTTCCGCACTTCTCAAGACGTATGCATATTATTCATGGAATTTTTTCTCAATACGCCAATAGGGTGTGTTAAAGCGGTACGCCCAAGTCACGGAATGGATTTCATCCGATTAAAAACCGAATTGGATTGAATTGTTAAAGCGGTACGCCCAAGTCACGGAATGGATTTCATCCGATTAAAAACCGAATTGGATTGTGTTGACAAACACATCTTGGCACCAAGGTGACGTTGCCTAAACCCACCACTAGATGGCGCCACTGCTACAGTTGCCAAAAGTGG
>JAQGBW010004730.1:0-13228 GCA_034698625.1 Julus scanicus
GAAGGGGGGGGGGTGTCTGCTGACATTGGGACACTACGTGGACAGGGGGTAGAGGGGGGGGGGGGAGGAAGCCATTATTGGACGTTCACTAATGATGGATTTTTCTGTTTTTGTGTGCCCAGACCTAATTTAAATGTACTTGAACTTTTAAAACCCAGGGAAAGTCGGGAATTATGACAAAATTTGTGCTAAACACCAATTTTATGCTGAAATTTCACTTGGTGGAGGGTGCTTCAAAATTCATGGGATGGGCCCTTTGTATTTTCCCAAAATATCCACAGCTTTCCAAAATTTGATAACTAAAGAACTTCACCAAAATTTCAAAACTAAAGTTCTTCCCAAAATTTTACAACTAAAGTTCCTCCCAAAATGTCACAACCAAAGTTCTTCCCAAAATTTCACAACCAAAGTTCTTCCCAAAATGTCACAACCAAAGTTCTTCCCAAAATTTCACAACTAAAGTTCTTCCCAAAATTTCACAACTAAAGTTCCTCCCAAAATGTCACAACCAAAGTTCTTCCCAAAATTTCACAACTAAAGTTCTTTCCAAAAATGTCACAACTAAAGTTTTTCCCAAAATTTCACAACTAACTTTCTGATAAAACTTTCACAACTTTCTACCTAAACTTTCAAAACTAACTTCTAAAACTTTTACAACTAAAGTTCTTCCCAAAATGTCAAAACTAATTTTCTGCCAAAATTTCACAACTAACTTTCCGTCAAAACTTTCACAACTTTCTGCCATAACTCTCTCTAGTTTTCTGTTCAAACTTTCAGAACTTTCTGCTCAAAATTTCACAATTTTCTGCTCAAAATTTCACAACTAAAGTTCTTTCCAAAATTTCATATAACTTTCTGCTAAAACTTTCACAATTTTCTGCTCAAAATTTCACAACTAAAGTTCTTTCCAAAATTTCAAAAAACTTTCTGCTAAAACTTTCACAACTTTCTGCTCAAAATTTCACAACTAACTTTCTGCCCAAACTTTCCAAATTTTCTAACACAAATTTCACAAACTATCTGATATACCCACGAGATTTTTTTATAAAACATTGAGGTTTTTACATTCCAAACAGTTTATTTCCACGCATTCCATACAGAATATTTGTGCCTCAACAATTTAAACCCAATTTAGTCTGGCAAAAAATACAGCATGCAGTAGACGATATTCCCAAACAGAATCTTCAGGTTATAACACGACCTAATCGAGGTGTCAAATTCCCACCCAAACCGAAATGTGGGTGTGTATTACAGCGCCATATAACGGCTTTTAGCACAATCAGAGAGGCACCTAGCTAATACCCCTTTGAAAGGCCGTTAAACGGCGCTCCTTTGAGCCGGTGCTTGGCTACTTTGATGGCTCAAAGGTCAGTTTCAGGCATAAAAATAGGAGTGGAAACAGTATGTACAAATGGAAGGAGGGGGGAGGTGACATATATTGAGAAATGAGAAGGGAGGTTTGAAAAATAAGTATCACCCACCCCACAAAAAAAAAAGGCGAGCGTCAGGGCAGTTAACCCGGGGTTAGATATACAATAAAAAGGGGCAGTTAAAAGTGAAACGTTTGCACCTTTATGAATAGGAGGATTAAGTCCCAGTTGCTAATGACCCAACCTAGCTGAGGATTAAGCCGATTTATCACCCCCTCGGCCGACCCTACAGTTTAAAAAGCAACAAATTGCTAAGCACTCACACGCCTCACCTTAAGCCCCCCAAAAAAAGGACGAGGGTCGACCGAATAATCCTTGTTGCCCAATTATATCTGACACCCAATATCGAATTAAAAATTAAGTTTAGGAGGCCTAACCTCCTAATTCGTGCCGTTAAGCCAAGTATCCACTGCATTGAACATTGAACAAAAATGTTATACAACATTAAACTTAAATTTTTGGCAATGTTCTACTCCTCCAGCATCTACTCTCCAAAATGAATCACTTTTCCCTGACTTTTCCAGGTTTTTTAAGTCTGGGGTGGTGAAGGGGAGTGAGAGGAGCATATAAGGTTTTTTGAGGGAGGGTGGTGAAGATCACTAATCCCCTTATACTTTTCAGACACGTTTTCTTTCAATAAACCCTCAACAAAACAAGCGATGAATGATTGCCACTGAAACAAAAAAAAAACATGTTTCCACTCCCAAAAACATGTTGGATAAACCTGAAGTAAAAACGAGTTTTTAAGCCGTGCCGCCGCCGTAAAAAATGAATGTAGCAATGTGGGGGTCGCACCCCCGTCGAAAAACTACGGATTTTTTTTTTAATCGCAAAACTATGACAACAAAAATATATTTCGCGCCAAATCAAAAAAAAAAAAAAAAAAAAAAAAAAAAAAAAATTGCACAAAAAGGTTTTTTAATCCGGCAACATTCCAAACAGCATTATTTGAAGAATTGTGAATGAGAAAAGGGATTTGAAAATGGCGAGGGTGCGCCAAAAAAAAACCAAAAAAAAAAAACCATTGTTAAAAATGAACCAAAGCGATTCATTCAACACTCAAAATTTACACCATGAACCACTCCTTGAGAGCACGAACAGAGAAAAACAAGTAGGGAAATTAGAGAAAAAAAATATACTCCAAAATAGGGCTGCTTTGGCCCACTTTTTTTTAAACCATGGGTCGAACGATGCCAAAAGAGGCGTAAATAATACTTGCTATTGTCCTCACGAATGCCAAAATTACTACTAGCAAACAATAACAACGTTTAAACAAAAACAATGCATTCACAAAAACAATGCATCAAACAAAAAACAAACTTTAAAAATCAGATGACTTTTAAGCATTTTGAGCATGTTTTCAAAATTATAATATTATTTAGGAGCCATTCAAAAAAGATGTCCCCCGAAATTTCTTCAAAATATCCATCACAAATTGACCATCTTGTCCAAATGGTGTCCATTTTATCCATTTTAGTTCCAAAACCCACCTTCCCCTCCCCCCTTATAGACGCCCTTCATTTTTAATGAAAAGTAGGGTGTCCTGAAAATGTTTCGGAACATACAAAAGTTCATCCTACGAGCCCCATCCTAAAGGCCCCACCCCCACCTGTCCCCTGACCAAATGGTGTCCATTTTTATCCATTTTAGCCCCAGAAACTCACCTTCCCCTCCCCCCTCGTAGACGCCCTTCATTTTTAATGAAAAGTAGGGTGTCCTGAAAATGTGTTGGGACATTCAAAAGTCCATCCCAATAGCCCCATCCTAAAGGCCCCACACCCACCTATCCCCTGTACAATTGGTGTCCATTTTATCCATTTTAGCCCTAAAACCCACCTTCCCCTCCCCCCTCATAGACGTCCTTAATTTTTTTGTATGTACAGTAGGGTGTCCAGAAAATATGTTGGAACATACAAAGGCCCATTCTATAAATTTCTGAGCACCAATTCCACGACATTTTTCCAGATTTTTCTGCTTAACTGAAATTCCCAGACCTCGAAGCATAAAATTCCAGACTTTCCCGAGGTTGTAAAACTGCGTACATTTAGGACTGAGGACACATTACTTCCGGTGTTCATTTCCTCATTTTCACTGACTTTTAAAAACTAAATTAAACTGAAAATACCATCATATCATGACTTTAAGGGTGATCTATTTTAATTATTACTAATTACTGTGTTTTAAATTTCACAGATTCTCCTTTTTCATTGGCAATCACTTAGAGCACTGCTGTATGAAAAATAAGCTTAACATCAGGGGCAAAATTTAAAACATTCATTAAATGGGCCCATTGGACTAATATCCCCTTACTTAGGGGACCTTAGATAGGGTCCTTTATCCGTAAACGCCATACTAAATGCCCATACATATTAAATTAAATAACATCTGTACAGTTATCATAATATCATATATCACGTCAGACAAAAGTCGTATATAGGGTTGTTAGGGCCATTCAAAAAGGAAATCCCCTAAATTCCTTTAAAAATTGACCACTCTACCCCCTGTCCACACGGTGTCCATTTTAGTCCAGATCCTCATTTTTTAATGAAAAGTAGGGTGTCCAGCACCAATTCCACGAAATTTTTCCAGAGTTTTCTGATTAACGGAAATTTCCTAACCTCGAAGGGAAATTTTAGGATAAAATTGGTTTTTACACAAATTTAGGCATAATTTAGGACTTTCCCGAGGTTTTAAAAATTCAAATTCAAAGGTACTAGTTAGGACACATTTCTTCCGATGTCCATTTCCATTTTCACTGACCTTTAAACCCCAATTAAACAGAAAACCAAAAACTGAAAAATACCAACATTAGTGGACGTCCATAACGTCTTCCCCCCCTCCCTCCCCCTGTCCACGCTGACCATATTCCAGCGGTCATCCCCCATAACCCACTCTTGTGGACGTCTTTTTAGAATGGTCCCCTTAGGGCACATGAACTTCATGAACTTTGGGGCCGTTGCTTACTTGACCATTCATTAGTGGGCGTCCATAATGACTACCCCCTCCCCCCTGTCCACATGGTGTATATTCCACAAGACATCCTTCCCCCATACCCCCTCTAGAGGACGTCCTATATGAAAGGTCCCCTTAGGGCACGCGAACTTCAGGAACTTTAAGGCTGTTGATCACTTGATCGTTCATTATTGGACGTCCATAATGGCTACCCCCTTCCTCCTCCCTGTCCACATGGTGTCCATATGCCACAAGACATCCCTCCCCCTAACCCCCTTTAGAGGACGTCCTTTTAGACACACATCAGGAACTTTAGGGCCGTTGATCGTTCATTAGTGGACGTCCATAATAGCGCCCACCTCCACTCCCCTGTCCACACGCCAGCAGACCCCCTCTCCCCCTAACCCCCTCTTGAAGACGTCCTTTTAGAATGGCCCCCTTATGGCACATGAACTTCAGGAACTTTGGGGCCATTAATTACTTGACCATTCATTAGTGGACGTCCCTAATGACTACCCCCTCCCTCCCTTTGTCCATATGGTGTCCATTTTCCAGCAGACATCCTTCCCCCTAAAACCCCTTGAGGACGCCCTTTTTGAATGGCCTCCTTAGGGCACGTGAACTTCATGAACTTTGGGGCCGTTGATTACTTAGTACTTAGCACCCACCTCCCTCCCCCTGTCTATGGTGTCCATTTTCCATCAGACATTCCCCATAACCCCCTTGAGGACGTCCTTTTAGAGGATCGTTCATTAGTGGACGTCCATAATGACTACCCCCTCCCTTCCCCTGTCTATCCCCCCTCTAGCCTAACCCATATTGAGGACGTCCTTTTTGAATAGTCCCCTTACGGTACGTGAACTTGTGGATCTTTGGGGCCGTTGAGGAGGGAGTCCAATGTAAGCAGGTTTTCCCTAAACTCTATAATCCTAAAGGGAGTGAACGTCAATTCTCTTCCCAATAACCATAAACCCCTAAAAACCGCCGCCGAATTTCTTTACGATTGCGCATTTAGTTTGAGGGCATCTTACAAATGATAATTGATGAGACACGAAAAGAAATTCTTGAGGGAGGAGACTTAGGGGGGAGGAACGTGCGCGGCATACAGTGGACACACGAGTGACCGTTGATGGACAGCGGCCGAAGAGGTGCAAAGGATGAAAAAGGGGGGAGGAAAGGGGGTCTTGGGCATCCAAAAGTGATTAAAGCCGAAAAAAAAAAAACCCAGGAATTTCGTTTGGCCGCAAATCCCCAGCACCTCATCCACAGTCACGTCTTCGTGGCCGCTATAACAAGGTGCAGTGCCGCATTTTTTTTAGGGGGAATTTATGCCATTTCAGACCCACTGTTTACATTGTTAGAGGGGTTTTTACTTCTTTTTTTCGGTTAAAAAACATAGCGGCGAATTCCAACAACGAAATTACCAGGCTTTCGAGGGGATTAAGGTGTCGAAGAATTAATCCGAGGCGGCATTTCCGGGAAAAAATTAGAGAGACAATATCCGAAAATTCCTTAAAAGATTCTTAAGAATTTTTCGGAGAATACCAACTGGTGGTAATCAAAGTAGCAAAAAACCCCCAAAAGCTAGTTACGTATAACCACAGTAAAACCTGTCTAAATGCATACTCTCGAAACCGGTGAAAAATATGCATTTATAAAGGTTAATTTATCAAGTCGGGACCAGCACATTTTATGCCTTTAGAGAGGTTTTTTATGGTTCCTGTATTGACTTGTATTGGCTTCTATTGTTTAGCTGTATTGACTGAACAATAGAAAACAATAGAAAAACATAGAAAACAATTGAAACCAATAAAACCAATAGAAAACAACGTTTCAAATAACAATAGAAAACAATAGAGATTTCTATTAGTTTCTATTGTTATTTGGACACTTTATTGGTTTTAATTGTTTTCTATGGTGCATGTATTGACTTGTATTGGCTTCTATTGACTTCTATGGTTTAGCTGTATTGACTAAACAATAGCAAACAATAGAAAACAATTGAAACTAATAAAACCAATAGAAATTTTTTATTGATACCAATAGGAAACAACGTTCCAAATAACGATAGAAAACAATAGAAATCTCTATGGTTTCTATTGTTATTTGGACACTTTATTGATTGTAATTGTTTTCTATGGTGCATGTATTGACTTCTATTGGCTTCTATTTACTTCTATGGCTATATGACTTCTATTGACTAAACAATAGAAAACAATAGAAAACCATAGAAAACAATTGAAACCAATAAAACCAATAGAAATTTTCTATTGTTACCAATATAAAACAACTTTTCCAAATAACAATAGAAACTAATAGATTTCTATTAGTTTCTATTGTTATTTGGACACTTTATTGGTTTTAATTGTTTTCTATGGTTCCTGCATTGACTTCTATGGTTTAGCTGTATTGACTAAATAATAGAAAACCATAGAAAACAATTGAAACCAATAGAAAACAACGTTCCAAATAACAATAGAAGACAATAGAAACCAATAGAGATTTCTATTAGTTTCTATTGCTATTTGGACACTTTATTGGTTTTAATTGTTTTCTATGGTTTAGCTGTATTGACTGAACAATAGAAACCAATAAAGATTTCTATTAGTTTCTATTGTCATTTGGACACTATTGATTTTAATTGTTTTCTATGGTTCCTGTATTGACTTCTATGGTTTAGCTGTATTGACTGAACAATAGAAAACTATAAAATCTTGATACCAATAGAAAACAACGTTCCAAATAACAATAGAAAACAATATAAATCTCTATTGGTTTTTTTCACCAGGGCGGGGTGATTTTTCTAAGAAATCTAAATTTCCCAGAAGTCACTTTAATAAAAACTATTTAGTTTTAGTTTTAGCAATTTATGTATTATATTTGGGGAACACACCAGACATATTCTGTTAAAAAACTGAAGTAAACTCACCGCTTGGCATTCGCATCTGATACAGTACATGACCCCGAAAGGTGGTCCTAAATCGGGATGCCAAACATCTTCAATTTCATACACGGATCGCCCAAAATGACAATCTGAAAAAAAAAAAAACCCAAAAAAAACATGTATTAGTTGCAGTTATGTCACGCGTTAAAGAGGACGAGTCGTGAGTTTAGTTTTACAGAAATGTCAAGTTTTTCTTAAAATTATCTCACTTCCGTTTCCATTTTTTTTTAAAAACAAAAATAATATTAAAAGGTGAAGATTGAAACACGGCTTAGAAAAATAGCGTGATTTCATAGATTGCGTAGTTTGAATAAAAAAACGAGGCTTGTCTGACTGAGAAAACTTATAAAAAAAAAAGTCGACCTTTTTTTTGCGGTCATTGTCTCTATTTAATACGACAAATAATAAATAATAAACAGGAAAGTAACCTGGTGCCAAAACCCATTTAATGCATTTACTGGCATAAGACAAATCGCCATTTTTCCTCAACGAAAATGTTTGAAAGTAAAAAAAAGCAAAAAAGGCTGAGTCATAGAAAAACGTTAAACAAAAGTGAAAATTTATGAGACTAACATTTAGAAAAATTATCTTCTGTTCGTTTAACAGATAAAATGCTCGACTTATTTTCATATTGTAAGAAATTGCTTGTAAGTTAGTTATTAAGTAAGTTAGTCATTTCCGAGATTATCGGTGCCCTAATCGGTTCAAATTTTGTTCTGTCTATCATCAATGTACCTGTAGGTGAGCCCGGGGCACAGTGGGTACACATTTTAAAATTCATTTTTTTTTGGGAAAAATATTTAGCTCGTAGCATTTTAAAAAAATAACACAGTAATATACAAGCCTTCAAGATCTGTATACATTTAGTCATCGTTTTAGAGCTACTACTTTTATTGCTATAAAAGATTAAAGTTGGTTGCGCAGACTGTCCCACTGTGCCCCAATACCGGGACACAGTGGGACATGGCATGGGGTACAGTGGTCCACGCGAAATTAAGACAAATTTCACGAGAAAAAGAACGCCACATTAATTAATTGTGTTTAATTCACCACGTCAATTTAAAATTCCGAGTATAAATTACAAAAACGATTAAAATTAACCGTAATTACAGCAGCTTTCATATTTTCACCTCTTTCTCGTCCAAATGTGGTTTTTCCTGTGATTGTGAACCATTTTAACTTTAAAACATAAATTTAAACATGGTTTTTATTTAAAGTTATGATTAATGAGAAAATATACAAATATTTTTTCAAAAACATTGATTGGGGTATGCTAGGACATGTCCCACTGTACCCCGTAATGTTGAGGTCCACTGTACCCCGTAATGTTGAGGTCCACTGTACCCCGTAAACCAATTTGATTCGAATAAGGCCTTACAACTGACCACGTGGCTAATTAACATAAACTTTAGTTTGAAATTCTAGCTGGATATATACACTCGTCAATGGTATATCGCAGCATTACTAATGTTTTATAATTACACCTAGAATAAAAATCCAATTGCGAGTTGGATAATTACTTTTCAAGAACAAAAACTAAGTGCAAATATTTTCTTCTAAACTTGTGTCAGATCGCAGAAATTTTGGTTAGTGAAAAAGTGCTGCATACAGCTTCTTTCGCAAATCAAAATAATTGGGTTGCTGATAAAACCTGATTTTATAAAGACGTTGCCCCACTGTGCCCCGGTCTCCCCTCTTCACAAAACTATACAGTGTACATTTAATCAAGACCTTATTTGGATCTTTTTTAAACGTCAGAAACTCACAAAATGTCTGAATGCACAAAATGAAACTTTTCCAAATCGGTTCATAAAATTCATTATTTTCTCGAGATATGTTTTAAGAAAGAACAAAGATTGCAATCTCCCAAATATTTAGATAATAAAATGGTTAAAAATAAGCATATATATATATATAACCTCGATATTAAAATACACGAAGAAAGTAATTGAGGAAGAGCTTTATTAATGGCGAGTCAAAAGATGTCGCATTTGAACAGCAACTGTTCAAATAGTTCAAAATGGCGGCCGAGCGTTGACAGATTTCAACATCTTAAGGAGGCAGAGAGCCAAAAGTAAATCTTTTGGGGAGAAAAACAATTTCTTAGCAAATGTTTTCACAACGATTTACTGCGAGACTGACAAGAAATATAATTTAAAAAACATAAACGAATTTACTGTACATAGATGGCTCACTATTTCAGTTCAAATTTCATACAAAAGTTCATTGAAAAGCTAAAAATGAAGTGAAGATGTTTTAAGCAGTATTTGGGCAGTAATTGAGTACATGGAACGAATTTGAGTAACGAGTACAAAGAGTAATTGAATAAAAAATGTACAGCAGTAATTGAATGCAAATGTACTCGAAACGTACGAGTACAATTACACTCGATCACAAAAATGTACTCACGATGGGTGATTACGAATGTACTCAAGTATTAACGTAATCTAAAATTATGAGTACCGATGTAATCGAGTATGAATAGAAATACGTTTGAGTAAGTACTTGAGTCACATTTAATACATTTAAATAACGAGAATGGGTAACTGGAAACGAGGGTCATTCAAAAAAGCGAATATGAATGTATCCTAATTTTTACATTTCTACTTTTGATTATTTTGTTACCGGGTGTACTTGTTCTATTTTCCCAGTTTAATTATTAAGATTTTGCTAATTTCTAAGAGTGTTTATTTAGTGTACTCATATTCATTACGATGTTTTTAAATTTTAATCGTTTAAAATAAACTGAATTCCCTAAACAATGCTTTCGCAATCCTTCATACTCGTACTCAGTACTCATATCCACGAGTACAAATTACCCAAGTCTGGCTACGATACAACTCGTACTACGGAGTACGATTCCACAGGAACTCGTAATCAGTACT
Organism: Julus scanicus; assembly: GCA_034698625.1. Taxonomy (NCBI): domain Eukaryota; kingdom Metazoa; phylum Arthropoda; class Diplopoda; order Julida; family Julidae; genus Julus; species Julus scanicus. The sequence continues at coordinate 10,212 of JAQGBW010004730.1, forward strand.
TCAGCCCCCGAGTACATACTCGCCCAAGTCTTATTACTCATTTAATACGACTACCGATTACACGTACTCTAATTATACTATAGAGTACAATTCCACCGCAATCGTAATCAGTACTCTTACTCATGAGTACAATTTGCCCAAGTCTGATTACTCATTTCATACGACTACAGATTACACGTACTGTACTTGTACTACAGAGTACAATTCCACCGCAATCGTAATCAGTACTACTTATGAGTACAATTTGCCCAAGTCTGTTGTTTTCAGACATACTGTATATTCTCCATATATAGTGTGTACTTTTTTCTCCATCCGGTTAGTGTCGGTTTTTTTTGAGTAAATACTGCTGGTGTTTTCCATTGAACTTCCTCGATGTTCATTTTGCAGAAAAACAACTGCTGATGTTTAAGTATAAGATAACAACAGAAGTAAGAACATGAGGAGGAGAAATCGAAGGATGAGGATGAAGATGAGGAGGATGAGGAGGAGAAAGAGGAGGAGGAGGAGGAAGAAGCGAAAAGAGTTTAGCTTACAATTTCTCTCAACTTAGAAGGTCAATGCCCTTTACTTTTCAAATGCACCAACTTTTTCAGATGACGAAGCTAGACTGGCCAAAAATAATATTTAAAAAAAAAGGAAACATTAGGCCTAACGGTTATATTTTTAACTCGGTTGCACCCAACCAACCGATAAACTAACGAAGGAAGATGCTGCAGAAGAAGAAGAAGAAGATGGAGAAATGCTGAGGTTCAGCTAACAACTACATAGATAGAAAAACCAAAAATTCAAAAAACCAAAAAAAAAAAAAAAAAACAAGAAAAAAAAAATAAATAAAAAAATAAATAAAAAAATAAAAATGGACGGATTTTGCATAACCTAAATTTGCATACTCATCAATCTAAAAGGAAAAAAAAATCCATTGCTCTGTCTTAAGTGATCGAGGCAGACGAAACGACGGAAGATTCCCAAAAATAAACACCGATAAAAAATTAAGATTTTTTTAAACTAAAGTTCAGGGGATGTTAAAGCAAAAATAAAAAAAATTGAAAATTTAAAGTTAGGAATGGTACATACCCGGGTGAAGAAAACAATAGAGATTTCTATTGTTTTCTATTGTTATTTGGTCCGCTGTTTTCTATTGGTATCAATGAAAAATTTCTATTGGTTTTATTGGTTTCAATTGTTTTCTATGGTTTTCTATTGCTTAGTCAATACAGCTAAACCTGAGAAGTCAATAGAAGCCAATAGAAGTCAATACAGCTAAACCTGAGAAGTCAATAGAAGCCAATAGAAGTCAATACATGAACCATAGAAAACAATTGTTCGTTTGTTTGTTGATTTTTAACGTTGGCCTATTTCTAGAAAACAATTAAAATTAATAAAGTGTCCAAATAACTATAGAAACCAATACAAATTTCTATTGTTTTCTATTGTTATTTGGAACGTTGCTTTCTAATGGTATCAACGGGAAATTTCTATTGGTTTTATTGGTTTGAATTGTTTTCTATGGTTTTCTATTGTTCAGTCAATACAGCTAAACCATAGAAGCCAATAGAAGTCAATACATGAATCATAAGAAAACAATTAAAATCAATAAAGTGTCCAAATAACTATAGAAACCAATACAAATTTCTATTGTTTTCTATTGTTATTTGGAACGTTTTTGCTATTTGTATCAATAGAAAATTTCTATTAGTTTTATTGGTTTCAATTGATTTCTATGGTTTTCTATTGTTCAGTCAATACAGCTAAACCATAGAAGTCAATAGAAGTCAATACATGAATCGTAAGAAAACAATTAAAATCAATAGTGTCCTAATAACAGTAGAAACCAATAGAAATTTATATTGTTTTCTATTGTTATTTGGAACGTTGTTTTCTATTTGTATTAATAGAAAATTTCTATTGGTAATTTTGGTTTCAATTGTATTATATTGTTCAGACAATACAGCTAAACCATAGAAGTCAATAGAAGCCAATAGAAGTCAATACAGGAAACATAGAAACCAATTAAAACCAATAAAGCGTCCAAATAACAATAGAAACCAATAGAAATCTATTGTTTTCTATTGTTTTTTTCACCAGGGATATCACCAGGGACATTACATTTAAATTAAAATCGAAAATTTCTTTGAAAAAAAACCCTCCAAACTTGTGCCAAAATTTTAGTAACAAGTTTTTGTTTTCCCCGAAACCATTTTCCATTATCAATGTGTAAACGAGAAGCATGTAGTACTTTATACACTGTATAAAAATTGATACGAAATAGGATAAAAAATTTTTTAAAAAAAGAATAAGTTAGCTGCCATTTGGGATCAACCCTTCCTCATTTTAGCCACTTTTGTTACATTGGCGAAATGGAGAGTGCAGCACTTAAAGAAAATTGCCAAAAATATAAAAAAGCTGATAAAAATGTCATTAAATACACAGACGTGAGTATAAAAAGAAGGCTGATTTTATGCTACTTTAATGCATTTTCATTTTTTCCCCCTCTCAACATTTCTATAATGTGGAGTGGTCGACATGCCTCAACTTGCAAGGGCGTTAATTATAAGGAAGTCGCACAAAAATCAACAGAAATCCAAGATGGATTCGGGGTTATCGAAATTTAAAACAAAACTTGAAAATAAAACCCGAAACTTTTCTGTGCTGTTAAAAAAAAACACAAAAAAAAGACGAGGAACCATCGCGTTGAAGGTCTATTATGTGACCCTGCGTGTCCTCGCCTTGTTACGAGATAAGTTCATATCAAATTTTATACGTGAAGGCATTTATTTCATAACGGTGCCGAGCTTCCTAACCAAAAAAAAAAAAATTAGGAGTGTCATAAAGCATTTACCAATAAACTTGAAATAACTTGGAATATTAGCTTAAGTCACGAAATGGATTTCATTATGTTGAAAACCGATTTGGATATTTTGTCATAATTCCCAGGGTGGACAAAAATTGTATGACACGTACAAGGAGATATATATATATATATATATATATATATATATATATATATATAAATATAT
>JAQGBW010004731.1:0-13228 GCA_034698625.1 Julus scanicus
AACATATCAACGTCGATGTTGCATTGATAAACGATGTCGTTTCGATGTCGTTTCGCCCAAACATTTCTGACTGGGTGGTTTCTTGGATGGCTTTTGACTTATGTTATTTTAATGTGGTTATTGTGGTGTGAGGGGTTGATTTTGAGCCTTGGAATTTAGCCAAATTCGCCGATCTAGTATAAACCGACCAGCCCAAGTATAGCAATTTGAAAAAAAATGACGTCAAATTGACGTCATTTTACTGACCAAAAAAAGACGTCATTTTTATGACCAAAAAATGACGAACTGTGAAAGATAAAATAATGAGAAGGTATTATATAGTTGAGGGAATGATCAGGGCCCTATAGCTTTCGAAATCTATAGGGTCTTTCTCAAGTTAGCTTATTTAGGCTTAATTAAGCTTAAATAGCAATAATTTTTTTATTTTTTTTATTGAACATTTAATTGTTCCCCACGAGGGAGAACGCGCCGCCAGTGGATACAGCGCGTGATGTGGCATGATGTGAATATGTGTGGGATAAGATGTTTGTGGGAGTTTCAACAAGTTGGAGTTACAACAACTGGGAGTTACAACAATCAGGAGCTACGACAAGTGGGGATTACAACAAGTGTGGGTTACAATAAGTACAAAAGCGATTAAAAGCAAGTAACGATTGTAAAGATGACAACGATGATAGAGAAATAATTAACTGGAGGAATAGCAAGTTTCTGGGGGTTACAGTAAGTTGGAGTTACAACAACTGGGAGTTACAACAATCGGGGGTTACGACAAGTGGGGATTACAACAAGTGTGGGTTACAATAAGTACAAAAGCGATTAAAAGCAAGTAACGATTGTAAAGATGACAACGATGATAGAGAAATAATTAACTGGAGGAATAGCAAGTTTCTGGGGGTTACAGTAAGTTGGAGTTACAACAACTGGGAGTTACAACAATCGGGGGTTACGACAAGTGGGGATTACAACAAGTGTGGGTTACAATAAGTACAAAAGCGATTAAAAGCATTGTAAAGATGATAAAAACGATAAATAAATGAGTACATGATTAAATGGGGGAGTGGCAAGTTAAGGGCGGGCCCCGTTAAGGGACTTGAGTTTGACCATAGCACGTGAAAGGAACACAATAGCAATAATTTAAGCTAGCGCCCCTTATTGTGGAGGGAATGTTCAGGGCCCTATAGCTTTCGAAAGTGCCTAGGGCCGGCCAAAAAGGGGCGCTAGCTTAAATTATTGCTATTTAAGCTTTAGTAAGCCTAGATAAGCTAACTTAAGCAGGGCCCTATAGATTTTGAAAATGCCTAGGGCTGGCCAAAAAGGGCCTAGATAAGCTAATTTGAGTAGGGTTCTATAGCAAATGATTCAATGATTTCTGCAAGAAATCATTGGTAGGTATGTGGTTAAGCTGTTGGACTGGGAAGTTAAGGAATGTGGGTTCAATCCCTGCTGAGCGTAATTTTTTTTATTTTGGACCGAAAAATGACGTCTTTTGGACTAAAAAATGACGAACTTTGCTACTTGGGCAGATGTTTGGGATCTTTATGTCTGTTAATAATAGAGGGAGAAGCTTATCCGCACTTACTATTGGCAAGGGGGGTGTCCAAGGCCGTATATATGGAGGGGAGGGGGATATTTGGGATAGATCCCCGAGATCCAATAATTTTACAAATTTCAACCCGAATCCGCCAATTTTCCGTGATTTTTGGACCTTATTTTCCCCTTTCCCCCCGAAATGTGATCACATTAGTCCTTGGGGGTGAACATGACCTCTTGAGGGTTATGGGCTGGTCTGTGCATGAGTAGCGAAGGTGGTCAGAAGAAGCGGACAGTTTTGTGGAGACAGTAGATGTAAAAAGCTATTTTTTGAAGGGACATTATTGGGATCAATGCGCATGTGTATGATGAATCTCTTGAGAAAATATGGAATATGGAGTGTAAGGTATGGCTGTAACACTAAGTTTCCTGCTTTGAATTTAAGAGTATGGTCGGTTTGAGGTGTTTATCCTGTCCACACTTGATGTCTTGAGTCTATGGATTGCGATTTCCAAGATCAGGTAATTACATCGTGTGATTTGTACAGGGGCCATGGAAGAGAGGGCAGGGGGATTTGGTGTAAGGAGAAGCGTAGGGGAAGTTGAAGTTGTAGAAGAAAGTGGTGAAGAGATTGTGCGCTGAGTTTTGGTGAGTATCGGTCCCAGCGGAAGCCTTGCTTCAGAAATTAAAGGTTGGGGTGAGGAAAGTGTAATGTACTGTTGGAATCGGCTTTGTAGGAATACACGTTTTTATTTAGGACCATCGATGAGTACAATTGAAGACGAAATACATTTGAATATTTAAAGGAAATGAAACATAATTGAATTGGGAAGGTTCGGTCGAGTGCTCGTGTTTAATTGGGACGTCCAGTCGTCGTCGAAGTCCAGGTCCAAGAGAAAGGGTCAAAACAAAGGGCCTTTGCTTGACCCTGTTCCACGTGCTCCCCTAGCGGCCAAAACGTGGTGGCTAGGGAGCTTCATCTAGCAGATTGGGGTCGACCATAGAGTCCGTCTATGGTCGCCACAGTACGAAGGGGCAGTTGGCCCCAACCCAAACAATTTCCTAAAGGAGTCTGTCAAGAAATGTGTCTAGGGAGCGAGGTTTAGCCCAGGGCCAGAGTGCGGCATTTTACGGAAGGGCCAGAGCTAAAATAGATTTAAACTCAATTCAATTCAACTCAGTACCCTACACAGTAAAAATGTCATGCCTTAATATAAGATCCTTTATGTGTTTTTTCCTTGTAGACAAAATCAAGACCTTGATCTTTTTTTAAACGTCTTAAATGAACAAAACGTCTTAATTCATTTTTAAAAAGTAAAAAAGATAACGGCCGGCAAGGATCGATCCTGCGAACCCCACTTATTCAATGAAACAACCTAACGCCCTAAAGGCCCCTGCACATTTGAACGTTATGCTATGCTATGCTACATATGTCGTTTTGACGTCACTAGCAGACGATTTCGACACGCATAAGGAAACATAAGGGCAAATTAAGAAATTGAAACAGTTTCTATCCGACCAATGGGAAGAGAGATGAAAATGGCCGACTGTATTTTTCCGACCAATGGGAAGTAGATGAAAGAAGCCAAGCGCAGAATAACACAGAAAGAGCAAGAGAGCGTGCAAGAAATACCGGCATAATAGAAGAAAGAGCAAGAATGGGCAAGAAATATACTTACATAGGTATCGCTGCAAGCTATGTCAGAAATAAGCTAACATAGAAATGTGTAGGGTGTTGACGTTACATAGCATAGCATAGCAGAACATACGCGACATAACGTAACGTTCAAATGTGCAGGGGCCTTAAACCTCTGAGCAAACTTCTTATGTGGGAATATCGTAATAAAAGAAAGAGTGATGGTTGGAGGACAGAAAATAACGGGGGAAATACCAAAAAATGTTGAAATTAAAATTTATCATAGATAACATTTCGCGTCCAGCCTTCAATGTGTCCCAATTTATGGATTAGAACATTTCCGTCACACTCGCAGTATGCCGATAAATGCCGCTGACAAATCTGGCTGCCCTACGATGGTCCATCTCTATATCCTGAATATGTTGGAGCGCAATACTCCAACATAGGGCGAACTAGAGTTGCGTAGCAATTTTCTTTTACATTTTCCGCACGTTCACGAAATATGCGATGCATAAATATAAGCCGTTGGTTCAACAGATCTATATGGGCTGGAATGTGGTTAAGTTTGTGTGACGTGAACAGTTTGAACAATACATTAATTTTGTCTATTGAATTTTGTTTTCAAGGCTGCTAAATGCATGGTTTTAGATTGCACCTGAGTGAAGAAACCTCACTTCCAGATACGTAATGTCCATGAGTATACTACCTCACGGGGAATTATTATAAGCGTATGATAAATTCAAAACACACGATGCACTTGTCAATAGAATTTGTTATTAGACATTAACAGCATAAATAAATAACTAAACTAAGGATTTTTCCAAAATGTGCAATGTATTAAAACATTCGTGTGCCATGTTCTAGAATATGGCATTTGACCGCATGCGATTTGTTTAACATTCGTTATACCATGTTGAGAAACATGCGTAATACACACATTAAAGATTCAAAATACACAAAATAATTGCCAGTACTCAGAAATTCAGAATATTCATGAATCTGATGTTGCATTTGCAGCAGCTCATTTAAAATTAAAATTAAATTATTAGTATATGCAGAAAAATTTCAAATTCTGTGCTTTTGTTTGCGTCAGTTATCCGAAGATTATCAAAATAATTTATTGCAATGAAGAAGTTGTGTCTGTTTAACGCTAGTCTACTAAGGGCCAAACACCAACCACAGTCCCACAGACAGTGACCGAGATTTCTGCTACATACGAGAGGCGGTCAAAAAGTCTTGCATATTCGTTTATTATTCGAAAACCAGGTGTCGTACAAAAAAACTGAAATAGCCATTTTAATCAGCGTAAAATTTGCTATGTTTCAGTTAAGACCCGAGTTTGTTGACATATTAATCCCAACGTTTGATGAGATTGTTTCTAACCCTCTCGTAAAATGTGTTATGTTGGCGATGCGGATGTTGCCGAACCGCAAGTTTCGCATCATCGTCCGTTTGGAATTTTTGACCACTCGACTGTTCCTTTAGTGGACCAAAGAGATGGTGAAAGGTCTTGGGGATGTATGGCGGATGTTTCGATGTGTCCCACCCAAACATATTGATCTTGTGGACTGTGGCATGGGACTTCTCTTTTTGTCAGTTACAGTTTCGCATGTTCCGCTACAGTCCGCTGTACTGTACTTCGTGAAACACCTTTGTCACCTTAAAATCATAACATCTCACTATAAATTCTATGCCTTTCAACGCTGAAAAATGAATAACACTTTGTTGTTTCCTCTCGTGTGGACGCTTTCGAGTGCGGCGCCATTTTGTTTTTAATAGTTTGTTCCAAATTCTTCTTCATTAATTGTGGCGACATAGTGATCTAAAACCAAAATTTCCTGCTCTTTAAAATGGCTATTTCAGTTTTTTGTACGACATCTGGTTTTCGAATAATAAGTGAATATGCAAGACTTTTTGACCGCCACTATGCAAGACTTTTTGACCGCCACTATGCAAGACTTTTTGACCGCCACTATGCAAGACTTTTTGACCGCCACTATGCAAGACTTTTTGACCGCCACTTTTATAATGAGTGGATTGCCGTTTTCATATAACGTAAGCCAAGGTTTTTATTATTTAAATTCATCATTTTAACTTTTTTAAAATATTAGGAACTATCTATTTTGCAGGTCAGGTATTAGGCTTATTATTGCCGCTAATAATGGTGTTTTAAATATTTTAAATATTTTCCCAACCTAGTACAAAGGGTGTAAATGGACCTTAATCATTCAAAAGTTGCATAATTATAATGCCTACATTTTTCAAATCCTGGAATGTAATTGGTTTCAAACAAAGATTAAAACCTTGAACTATTTCATTCTTGAAATAGTTTTGTTTTATGAAGTGACGTCTCTAATACCAGATGATAAAGTACGTTTTTTAGTGAACACATCAGTTGAATATCGTCCAAGTAGGCCTACAAAGTTAAATAACTAAATCTTGTACTTGTAAATAGTTGTTCAATACAAGTTTTTTTTAACTTAACCAATAAAGGTGATCAACAACAATAACAACATCAAACAAAGGCTTGAAAAAAATCCATTTTTAATAAGGTCTGAAAAATGTATTAGATTCTATCCTAAACTTTCCATTTTGTGCCTTATGAATTACATTGACCACTGGATATGATCAAGAACATCAGGGTAAGTCCAATTTCTGATCAATTTAAATTATGATTTAAAAAACTAACATTGTAAGAAACGAATGTTGAAAACACTTATTTTCTTAGAAAACGAGGATAAAATCAGTTGGGTAATAATTTCTTAAAATATTTATCTACTATCTCCAACTAAAACTGAAAAAAATTTCTATGAGAAAAAAATTTAAAAAAATTTTACCAATTAGTTGAAGATAGATAAATATTTTAAGAAATTGTAAAAAACACTTTAAAACGTTTGAGGTGCTAATTAGACTCATAAACTACAATAAGATCACAATTGCTAGTTTAGACATGCATCTAATTTATAGGGTAGGTCCAATTTCTGATCAATTTAAATTATGATTTAAAAAACTAATATTGTAAAGCCTGGTCTCCACCAAGACGTACATGTACGTATAAACATGTTTTTACAAACATATGGAAAAAAGTTAGCCCTCCGGGTTTAATATATTTGTAAATATAAAAATTGTACTGCTTTTAAAGACATTTAATAGGTGCCCAATTTTGATATTTACATATATTTACAAAATGGCGGCTGAAACAAACCCGGAGGGCAAACTTTTTTGCATATGTTTGTAAAAACATGTTTATATGTACATGTACGTCTTGGTGGAGAACCGGCTTAAGAAACGAATGTTGAAAACAATCATTTTCTTAGAAAACGAGGATAAAATTAGTTTAAATTCAGTTGGGTAATAATTTCTTAAAATATTTATCTATCTTCAACTAAAACTGAAAAAAATTTTTTAAAGATTTTTACCAATTAGTTAAAGATAGATAAATATTTTAAGAAATTGTAAAAAAAACACTTTAAAACGTTTGATAGTGAAGTGCTAATTGTACTCATAAACTACAATAAAAGATAATAAAAGTAGAGCTTATCACAATTGCTAGTTCAGACATGCATCTTATTTATGTTCAAATATGATGTTAATCTGAGTATCATTACTCATTTAAGAGAGTAAATTTACCACTTTTATAACTTTGTAAACAAGGCTCCCTTTAATTATGGTAGAAAAGCTGTTACCCAAATTACTTCGGTTTATCTCCTAAAATTCAACCTTTTTTGTTAGTACATATATTTTCGTAGAGACCATCATGAAGACATGTGGAATTTTTTTCATTTTCTGTCGGAATGTTTTCCGCAATTGTTTCGCTTTGTGGCTTTAAACTCCAAAAGCTAAAATTTCTTTTGCACGCGATGCTTTTTCTGAAAATCGTGTCCGTCTTGTGGATCCTGTCCATCAATCCGACTAGGCCATAATTCTGATTGAAGCTAGAACAAAACACGAAATTTTAGTTTAAAAACATCAATGTTTGCGAATGGCGGTTGAATTGTGAAAAAACGGTATACGATAACAAAAAAAAGGTTTTCATTTTACTACCAGGTGGATTTAATGGGCACCACATGACTCGGCACGTAAAGACCTGAAACAGTAGGTTATGAATGGTGGGAGAGTTTATCAGTTAGGATATTGGCTATTCAGTACTGCAGCCAGAAGTTTGGAGTACTGGAGGGAGGATAGTCTAAAATTAAAGAGATCTGGAAGGTTGGCAGGAGGTAGGGGTATTGAATTTTGTTTTGTGGATAGAATGAGAAGGTGGCGGCAGTTATAAAGAAGGTGGTGCCAATCGGATGAGATTGCATTGCAGAGTGCGCAAGGGAGATACTACGCCATTTTTTTCATTGTTTTTAAAATTATGTCGTAAAGGACACAGCGCCCCAAACTGTCCCTTTCGGGCTGTGAAGTGGCCTTTGGTGAAGTTCCCGAGGGTTTTCAGTTGCCTAGTAGCGAAAATTGTGTTTGTTGACTGTGCCAGAAAGGTGAAAAATCTGAATGGTTTTAAAGTCAGAAACGCTGTCGTGACGAGCTAAACCGAACCGCCTGCGAAAGGCCCTCTGCGTCGCTACTACACTTTCTGTTTTTTTTTAAAAATGTCTCAACAACAAAGCCTCGATGCTCACCCGACCACGGCATGGCAACTACTGAAAATGGCATTCCCCCATTCACTGAATGGCACCTGTCCTATTCTTCTACCTAGTCTGGGCCTTCCCCAGTATTTTTTGAAACTATAGAGGTCATTCGGCCCCACCCTATACTTAAGGACTGCACTAAAGCTGCATCGCGTTGCGTTGCGCAAATGCAGGGAAACGTCGCGCAATGCAATGTGACGTCACTGCGATGCGTGAAGCATACATGCTGGTGCGTCAGCATTGCGTACAAAACGGGTCTTTCTCGAAGTACCTCAATTAAACGTACGTTGGCGAAAGCCGCCATCTTGGAAAACGCATACAAAAAGCTTGGATTTTCAAGCTTTTGCGTTGCGTGTCCTTCGCGTTGCGTCAGATGCGTTTGTGCGCGTTTTTCTTGCGTCACCGCATACGCAGCGACAATACAATTCTGGCAATTTGTATTCCCTGAAAAGTCTGCACAGCTTTCAACAAAATTTCTGCAGAATTTTAAAGATGCTTTAAACTTGCCAAAATACTCTAGAACTAATAAACCCCTTTAAACTAATAAACCTCTTTAAAGTAGTAGACCCTTCTAAGCAAATAAACCCCTCTAAACTAATAAACCATTCTAAACTAATTAACCCCTCTAAACTAATAAACTATTCTAAACTAATTAACCCCTCTAAACTAATGAACCTCTCTAAACTAATAAACCCCTTTAAACTAATAAACCCCTTTAAAGTAGTAGACCCTTCTAAGCTAATTAACCCCTCTAAACTAATAAACCATTCTAAACTAATAAACCCCTCTAAACTAATCATCCCCTCTAAACTAATAAACCCCTCTAAGCGAATTAACCCCTCTAAACTACTGAAGCCCTCAAAACTGGTAAACTCCTTTAGACTAATAAACTCCTCTAATCGCATTCACATCGCATAATAGTTAATATGAGCATTTATAATCTTAATGTCCCAGTATTAGCTAACCATAACTCTCTTTTCTAATTCTTCACTTCCAAGTGGTACGGGTGGCTGAGTGGGTAAAAGCGTTTGGCTGGTTTTTGCAAGTTTTCAGGTTCTGAGAGTAATTTTTTGTATGGGTCATGTTTGGAGCAGTTGCGCTATAGGCCGATGTGGCCCGAGGTGGACTCGGACCGCATTATCTCGGATAATCGAGGTTTCGCTTTACTCGTGGTTTTACTTACTTCGAATGATGGAATTCGTGAAATTGATTGGAAGCCATTAATGGAAAGTGATATCCAGAATGTTCATTCATCCCAATGGCTATTGCTACTACAGTCCATACCCAAGCACTCGCTATATGTGCGCGTCGTATATAAACTCCTATTATAAATGGAAACTGTAAAGGAAAAATAAACACATTGTAAGTAGATAATTTTGTTCTTTTCTTTGATGCAGAAGCGAGATAATTTATTACAAACAATACTTTTATTAATGTAGGCTGTCAACGTTTTGGAAAACTTGTCATCATCATCGTGTTGCTCTACGACACAGTTTGCGTAATGTTATAATTTATGCGAAGAAAAGTTATAAACAAGGAAAGAAATATTGTTTTACATTAACTAAGAAAATTTCAAATGAAATTATTCAAAAATTATTCAAAATAAAATCCACACATTTAGAGTCCCTTACACCTGGCCCAAAAATTTGTACAGTAATAAAAGTATTAATTATAATACACTATTTCGTTCCTTCATAATTACTACCACCCATTTCAGGATGGAAGAAGGTGTTATTTTTTTGTAAAAAATAAAAACTTATAAGCACCAGAATCCCAAAGACGTGTTCCACCGGATGAGTGTAGAAGAAGGAAATTGCTATCGGGGCGGTCCATTCGTGGTGTTTTTTGTGAATGTATTTGTACAGGAGAGGATGGTGCAAAATTCTGGAAAAAATAATATTTTGTAGTTATTGATCAATGATCATGTTTCAGTAGGCTACACTTAATTATGTGAGAAAATTTATTGATTTACTTGATTGGCAAACCCCATAAGAGAATTCAATTCAACTCAGTACCCTACCGTCAGCAACTAAATGCCATATGGTAGAGCAGCGGTCGGGGAACCGGGGTAAATTACCCCACATGGGGTAAAAATGAAATTTTTTTGGGTAATAGGGAAATTTTATAATATTTAAATTGCTATTTCATAAATGTGTTAGTATGTTTACAAACTTAAACAATTCAACGCGATATACGGGCAATATACATTGATTGTTTTCTTTTCAGAAAGGGAAGAAAGGGGGGGGGGGGAGAATATCGACTTACACAAAAACATTTTGGGGTAATGGTTAAAAAAGTTCCCCGACCGCTGTGATAGAGGGATGTACCCGACAGTGGCGGCTCGTCCATAGGGACTGCGGAGCTGCAGCACTCCCAATCACTGGATCTCATCGATAACATTTAATATAATGAGTCTTTTTTTCTTTAATTTTTTCTAATTAAATTTATTCTTAATACATTATGGTTAATTTATTTAATTCACTCTTTAGCAATCCCACAATTATTGAAAAAAGATTTTAAAAAAATGTATGCAACTGTGCGCGTCACAGTTCCAGCGGCGCGTTGTTTCACTGTTGTGCGCACGCGCAGATAGGAAGTGGCACGCCAAGCTGCAAGCGAGAGCTGGCACTGTCGCTCCAGCAGTCACGACTGGCATGCTTCAAAGCATTTGTCTGCAGCGTTACTCGCAGCACCCCCACTCAGGGCCCGCACCACACGCTCAGTCCGAGTGGGTAGTAACTTAGTAAGATAACACACCAATATAATAAAGTTCCAAAAATAGCTAATAATTGTCATGTGCACCCCTGTTTTGATTACAGACATGGTTGATCACAGGGTCACACCTCACAATAACGATTCACGCAGAATTTTCGAGTGGGTAATTACCCACTGGGAATCCCTCGAGTGGGTAGTACTACCTATACAACCATAGGCTGGCGCCGGCCCTGCTCCCACTTATTTGTTCTACGAGCCACCACTGGCACCCAATCATTTCAGGTGAATGCTCCTACATCAGTAGCGACTTATTAGATTGCGACATTGTTAGATTGAATTTGTACTAAATTTGGACTTTTGCCAGGAAGGCTATTCCATCGTCTAATCCCACTCAAGACAAAGGATCAAAAGTAAACATCCATTTTGGCACAAAGCCAAGGTCAAATGATTTGAGTGTTTATGTCTACTGCTATAGTGGTCGATATGCCTTAATACATACTATTGTACACCATGAGCCAAAAAAAGAAAACAATGCCAAAATATAATTCCTTGTAACTTAATTAAAAATACAATAATTTTAATGAAATTTTCCAGTTGTGTATTTTTGTTACTAAACTGTCAAATTTCTTTCAGGTTGGTGGCGCTGCACTTCAGCGTAATTTTTTATTTCCTGATTTCCATGCAGGTGGCACAGCCGACAAATCCGTCTGCTCAATCGTAGAAAATTCGCAAGAATGGTTTTCTCGCAAGATGATCGCATTGCTATTAAGTTTTTAATGCAAAAATAAGAAATTTAGTGCAAGAAAGTTTTTAAAAGAATTTCCTGAGAAGAGCTGGTCGAAAAGTGCATTTTTTAAAAAAAAATTAGCATCGTTTTTGGCTCACGGTTCATCTGTGAATTATAAGAAAAATTGAAACTTTTCAACAACCGCATAGATATTTTCGTGTCTGGACCTGAACGTGTCCCAATTTAGAATCATCCTGTGAGGATCAAAATTGGAGTGCAATATTCCAAAATAGGGATAACCAGAGTTTCCGCTACATTTTCCCCGCCCACTTTCGAAATACGTGTTGAATGAATCTAAGGCGTTAGTCCGCTACACCAACAATTTTTGTGAAATGGCGATTCCAAGAGAGTTTTTTTTTGTATATTTACTTTTTTAAATCTGCGTTAATAAGATTTATTTCTAATGCAACTATTGGCCATCCAAAAAGGTGGTTTTTCAGAATTGAAACTTCCTGTCCGCAATGTCCACCGTTGTTCGCTTTTGCTCAACTTATTCCACCCAATTTTTGTGGGTCCTATACTGACGAAATTTACGTGATTTGCTTGTAATGACTTTATGTATAATACATTCCCATACTTTATCTAAATATTTAAGTAGCCTACGATTTTTGAATTTTTATTTAATTTTAGTGCGTAAGACATTTTCTGATGGCGTTGTTTTATAAAATTTCAACATTATTGTTTGTGAAAAAGTTGTTACAAATTTGTATTCCAAACTATACATAGACGAGTGTCTACCAATACTGATAATACTGTACATGTCACCATAAAACAAGTGTCATGTGAGTTGTGACACAAATTGTGCAAATGACAAAATTGTGACGTTACCAGTAAATTAAGCCCACTTAAGAGTAAATTAATCAACTTACCTGTGATTATAATAAAACATTATTTCTAACACTGTAGAATTAACCAGCAAATCCACAATAACTGTAGAAAAACTGGGCCATTCTTCTGGATCAAATTTAACTGTTAGTCCCAAGTTTACGATGATCGCGTAGTTGACCACCGCGAAAGGAATAACCAAAAACTGATTAAATAAAACAGTACGAATGCAGTTTTTAAGTTGTGAATATGGGAGCTGAAAAAAACAGAAAAAAAAGTGATGTTATTTAAAAAGATATTTTGGAAACTCTATTTTTGATTTGTCGCAAATTATTTGCCGCTTTGCACGCTGTGAACGCGACAATTTAATTTTGTTATAAAAATCTAAGCTCTAATTGATATACAGGAAATGGCAAACAAATTATTAATTTTCTGAACAAAAATTTGTACATTAGCATAGGAAAAAATTATAAAATATTAATAAGTACAAATGAGTATACACAATGTATACTTACCGGTGCATTTTTTGTTGGTTGGTGTTTGTAACGTTGCAAAAAAGCTGGCTTTCCAGTGACATCAATTAATGTAAACCAAAGTCCAATAAACCAGTATGTTACAAATACCACAATGGGATAGCCTGCAATTTTAAAGTTATAGAAACAAATTATAAAGTATTTCTAAGCCAATCATTTCTTAATATAAACTTAAAATAAATAATTAATTCTTACCAATAATAATGATTAAAAAATTATTTCCATTAAAAAAATTGTACATCTTCTCATATTGTCTGTGAAAAAAAAAAATATCATGTTAGTCGACATTATTACAAAAACTTACTGCGGTCATTTTATTTTTTTACGGAAACCGGTGCCGTAATTTTCTAAAGTTAGGACAAAATGTCAAATTAAGAAAAACAATATAAACGTCTGTTTGCATTTATTCAATTCAATTAGGCTTCTTTGGCAATTATGTATTTTAAGTTGCATCAATCCTTTATTTTATTGTTGTATTATTACAGATACTACCCTGGTGGAAAAAACAATAGAAACCAATAGAGATTTCTATTGGTTTCTATTGTTATTTGGACACTTTATTGATTTT
>JAQGBW010004732.1:0-13226 GCA_034698625.1 Julus scanicus
AGAGCCGCCACTTTGGGAATTTCTCCCATCCGAAAAATTCCCACCGACCTCGACCTGGGAGCGAACCCAGCATTTAGGATCGAGAGGCAAGCACATAACCCACTCGACCGCCGGCGTCGGCAAAATGAATCAGTTGTGAATGAATTAAGGGAATATGTATATTTAGGTAAATTTGCCAAATTCACGAATTAACTAATTTAAATTACCCATTTAAAATGACATGTGGTATTTGTAGGGTTTTTATGATTGCCCCTGTGGTCAATGTTGTTTTCCAATATTAATTTATGCTAAAATGATGATTAGGGGATTGTTGGGATTTACATTTCAGCCTCCTCAATAGGTCAATTGAGGGCACCACTGTGCAGAACAGTGTGTAGGGCAGGTTCATATGAACATAGGGGATAAGGACCCCGAGGCCCTATGGTCTCAGAATGAGACTAAAATGTTAAATCCCTTCCCCTAATGACGTCAGTGGAGGGGAGAAACAAAACCACTGAACATTTTGTTTTAACTTCTCTTCTTGGGTAAATTTGGGATAAGGCAACAGGCTGTTGCCTTCAACACGTTTTTGTAGGCTTTTAGCCCTAACTTTAAAAATGTAAGGGACTTTTGTCCTAAGTTGTCATAGTCTCTAATGTTAAATAAATCGTGTTTAATTGGGAACTATTGGATCCAGTTTTTTGAGTTTAATAAACAGAAATAGTTTCCTATAAGCAAAGGAAACTATAATCTACCAGTCCATGGATGCCCATGGATTGAACCAAGACTGGGCAGCCAAGACCAAGACAAAGGGCAGCAACTCGGAAGATTTACGAATCTGTGGAGGAGATCCACAGTTTCCAACAGTATCTACTGGTCTGAACTGTAAATCGGGCAGGAATAATTAAATGTTCAATAGTTGTTATCCATCTTTTGCATTAATTCCAACTTATATCCAAACTGGCAAACACTAACCGGAGTATCGAAATTCCATTTTGGCGATCGAGGACTTGGCTAGTGAGGGCAGAACTACAACATGGGCACCACTCAATAACTGACAAAAACGGGGGAAATCCCTTGTTGTATTCAACACCACTCATAAATTTAGCAATGAAATGAAGTTTGAATAGAACTGAAGGAAGAAAGCAATACCTGTGTCAGATAAGGGTTACAGCTACAAGTAGATTGCACATGCATATGACGCAATATGATGGAATGAGTAGGATATAGTATAATTTTATGCATAACTCAAGTTGCCTTTGAAATCCAGTTTGTAAATAATAAATGTATGATTTATTTGAAGTTGAATTTAAAACAAATATTCTTATATAAATAAGTCAAAGACAAACAAATAAGACAAACAAGTCAGAGGATTGCACATCCGTGGTCCAGGAATACTTGTATGCGTTCAAGCAGTTGATCGCTGCTTGGATGAAGTCGGCAGGGCAAAAACCAAGTTAAGCATAATCACCAATTAGGGCCGACGTGATCCCAGTTTTTAACTGAGTGCAAGAAGCCTAACCCAGGGACAGCCTGACCCAACAAGAGTCCAAGCCAGGTGTCTTCTCTCTTCGCCCTCCGCCTGCCAACTACTGACTAACCAACTAAAATACATCAACTCCCAAATTTTACATTCCACCTGGAAGTTGACCCCGAACGAATTTGAACCCACAGGCGCCCCCTGTTGCACACTGGCTCTGCGGCACCATTGGCCAACAAGTGGCGCCAAAGGGAGTGAGCCAATTGGCATAGTGGGTACGAAGTCCCAAGTAGAAAAATCAGCTAAATAATTAAGAGAATCCTTGTTAGAATTTAGAAAATGAAAGGAAATGTAAATTACTCCAGGTAAGTTATTTTGAAGATGAATTTTGAAAAAGACCTTGACCGGTTTGGAATGTACATCCTCACACAATTCTGAATTGTGAATACATATGCTTCAGTTTCTAGTGTTTCCTGCGAAAACTTTGCAATAGATGCAGCCGTTGAAACTGAAAATCATGTACTAAATTGCATTTTTTTTCTTCTTTCTACAGGTTAAGCCACTAACTTTGAAAGAAATTAAGCGCATTATTCCGCACGTATTTCTGTTGCTCAACCTTCCTAATAAGTTGGATCTCGACGAAGTTGTTCTGGAAGAGACATTACTCCTTAATACTTTTTGCAGCTTTTTGTCTGCTCAACGTTATGATGAGCGTCATTTTCCTAACACGGTCCAAGCATTCAATTTGTGGCGCCAGGTACAAGATTCATATGAAGATGAGATTCTTTCTGAATCTATTACTGCTCTAAAAGCTGGCCAATCCCTTCCAGTTTATGTACGTGCGCAAAACGCTGGTCTCCTCTTCACGTGTTCCGATACCTGCTGTGATGGCCATCCATCAGAAAGTACGATCATGTCCACCTTTGCCTCATCACAGAAAGCAGTTGACGTTTCATCGGCAGAAGGCGATTTGAGTGCCAGATGTCCCATGGTGTCCGTTCACCTGCCAAACACGCAGCTGCTAACATCAGAATTGCTCGCCAAGCAGATAAATTCTCTAAATCAACAGTCCATCCCAATGGCAATGACGAAGGTAAAGAAATCGAACAGTTACTACACTGATGAGAGAGATGTGGCAGATCCGATTTTTGTTTCGAAATGGATGTGTGGATTATTATGCGACACTAAAAGTTGCCTGTGCACCAAGATTCCTAGGATTATCAAGAAAGTAAGAGACGAGGTGGTTTTTGGGAACTCTTCCAGCTTCATCCCATCTCGTCGGTCTGGCATCTGGATGTCGATGAAGGTGGTGCTCCAAATTCTGCTTATCAAAGAGCTTGGACCAACAGTTGGTCAGCAGTTATACAAGATGATCTTGTTAAAATTTATGTGCACCTTGTCCTCGTTAGAGTCTATTACAGCCGATACTGGAATCCAAGTAATGGCAAAAGTTGCCAGGCGGTTATACAAGCTCGACAGTTTGAGAAATGACATGGATATAACGAACAGTAAAATCTTGGACAAACTGCACAAGGCTGTAGAAATAACAATTGGCAGTCTGCGCGAACGTCTAGATTCTGAGTGGAAAGTGAAAGTGGATAAGGATGCTAAAAGAAGCAGGTTGTTTCTGTCTGGAAATTTTGACTTTCATAATGACTCTAAGCACAGCTTAGTGCCCCTGTTGAATTACATAAAATCCAGGGCTGAGAGCAAGGAGAGTAACCATCAAGGTATTGCTGGTCATCCAGGGAAAGTTCCAATTCCAGTCAGAGATTCAAACCTTAGTATTCTTCAAGAAATGACATTCGCTAAATTGATTACTTTCAGCTCTCAAAGTGAGCGGGATTTAAAGCATTTATTTTGTTTTGAATACAGTGTCCTTCAAAATTTATGTAACAGTCAAGCAGTTAATTATGCCGTTGTTGGCGAAACATTTATTTCATATTTGAAAGCTGCAGAAAATCTTTACAAGGACGATCAGGTGGGAATAAGCAGAGCTATTTTGGTATGTCTCAAAATTTTTTGGTGGGTCGATCAAGAAATTTGCAAGTTATATACCTTAATACAGGATCACGAAACTGGTATACCAATCAACATTATTGAGCATCTTATGCTTTTATTTAAGTCCGACTTGAAATTAGCCCATGATCTAGAAACTTACTTTAACAAGAGAAATGACAAAAAGTGTTATCCCAGTTTGTTAGCCCCATACAGTCGGCACTCATTGGACTCGCAGTATTCGGTGCGGCATGCAAAAGGTGATGAGGTTATGCAGAAGAAGCTGCAAGAAATTTTAGCTGAAGGAGAGAGAAAAGCAGATGACAAGATGAATGAAGTTAGAAGGAGCAAAATCAATTGGGAAAAACTCAAATCGGAATTTAGAAGTATGTCTTGCAAATGTATATATTCATACTCTCGTAAATTGCTGTGTACAAGATGCCATTTAGAACGGCAGGCTAGTGACATGCGCGTTAACTTGTTTGAGAAACCATTACCCCTCAAAACCGAAATTCAAAATGCGATCGTTTTTGAACTTTTAATTCCAGAGCCAATTTTTTACTTTCGGGAGATGCTGTTCGCATTGCTAGAACATCTTAAGGTGCTTACTGTTGGTCAACAGTGTATGGCCATGTGGCCTAAAGAGTTGAGCTGCTATGCTTTTCCCCATTCTGGTAACCTGTCGGTAAGTCTTGGTAGCAAGAGAGCGCCCCAAGATAGGTATTATCCCCGTGAACTTCATCCAAGTGAAGATGAAAAATTGTTTGTCGTGGAAAACACTGGTGATGTTCAATTGTGTATTGACGGGAAACCGATTGAATCTCATCAGAAAATTCCTCTTGAGGTTATAAAGCGCTTTACATTCCAAGTTGAGTTAGGTTCTCCTTACTCGAGTCTTCAGTGGGTTTTGGACAATCACGATTACAAGTTTTCGGACAATGAAATCCTCGCTAAGCAAAACGAGTGCCCTACTAATCTTTCCTTAGTTGAGTTCAAAGAGTTTGGCACAGTGAGAGCTGGACATCGTATCCAACTGAGAAACTTGTATCGAGTTCTTAAACACAGAACACTGTCCTTGAACACAGAATCAGTACTTAGTCTCGTTTACGAGGTTCTGTGGCGAGCGGGACCACCAAGTGATGATCCTAGTTTTCCGTCATACATCCGGGAATCTCACATCGATCTACTGTGCCCTGAGTTTTTAACGGAATTGTTACTGACATTGGAAACCCTAATTAGTAGTTTTTCTAAAAACTGGAACGACCATCATTCCTGTGCTGCTGTTATCGCGATCCTTCTGCGCATTATTCAAATAAGTGAAGATGATTCTATCCTGGAAAAATGTTTTCCTCTATTGCAAGATTGCAGAGAAATGCTACGGAGTTGGTGTACCAGCATTGAGCAAATTCTTGACACCATGGAAAACGAGCAAGTTGCCGAACAAAACAAGATTAGGAAAAAACTTGTAGCAGTTGCGACGCTGTGCTGTTGCACTTATTGGTCAGCAATTAATGAGGACTTATCAGGAAATCTTCTACCGTGGTTACTGTCTGTGAAAACCATTCAGGAATATCTGGGAGGCCAAGAATTCTTGCTTTCCAGCTCGAAAACATTCAGGAATCAGGTACGGCGATTTCTTGAATGCGGCTATGCCAATTTGAAAAGATTTCACGAATGGATAGTGGCCGATACAGAAATATTACAGGCTTTTACGAAACATACGTGGTCTGGACTTTCGTTGCACAAAACTCCCTTGAACTGGACATCTAGCGTGGATGAAATGCGGTGGTTTACAACTGAGGTTCCCATCAATGGTTGCATTACATTCCTTCAACTAAATATCTTAGAAGGCCATTTCCTCGTCAATGGAAAACCTCAGGATTACTTGCCGTCTGAACTTAAATCTCATGTGGATTATACCAGAATATTTGATGATTTTATAATTAAAGTGCAGCCCCTCACTGAGTCGCCGTGGAGCGCGATGAGCAAACATCCATTCCGAGGAGAAAAGATGAAATTTGTTGAAAATCAAAATTCGCAGTTGTCAAATGAGCCAAACCCATTTATAATTTCGGCATTAGACGTCGATGAGTTGGAATACGTGCCTGAAAATGCGTTTCAAAACATGGCGACAACATCTAAAAAAACAGCGCTCTGTTTACAAACTTTTCTCATCAGGGATTATACCCACTGGTGGAATGAAATGAAACGTTGTATTGACTTCCGCAGAAAGAAATGTCATACCATCAAATTTTGCTTAGACTTGGATTCCAGATTGATTATGGAAACTGTCAGTGGTCGACTCGCCATTGGCAACACCAGTTCCACTTATAAACGTATCATGCATATATTGACACGTTTCGAGAAGGAAGAATTTATTGAAATTTTCCTTCAAGCACCAGAATCTTCGGATAATCCAGAGAAATTAGCTGTCCAACTTCCAAGAATGAGATTGCATTTCGAAGTGGTGAAAGATGGATCGAAGTTGTGCGTGTCTTTGCTAGAATACCCTGGCATGAAAGTTGCCGAAGATCAGAATTGTGGCACGTTAGTCGGGCTTAAAAGCTATATTTTGCTCGAGCCAATAGAGGAACGCTTCTCAAACAAATTGATCGTTATTCCTCATGGTAAAGTAAACTTTCGTGGGGAAAGTGGCACTGTTGAAATCGACACTAATACCTTGCAAAGCCCTCCGTACTTTACTTATGAAGTCGATCAAACTCTCCGGCAGCTCAAGTGTGGCCAAACGAAATCTGGCAGTGCCTATTTAGCCTATTTGCATGCCTTGACATCATATCCCTTACCTGACCCTTTAACATTGCACACAGGAACGGAGAGGGCATTACAGTTGCTTCAATCAGGGCACTGCTGGTCATGCGAGCCATATGACGAAGAGACAACACAGATTCTGTTGCTCATTGCCAAGCTTTCGCCCATGAGAAAGTATAATTCTAAATATAAAGCAATGACTTCTTCCAGTTATCAGCTGTCGAGTACTATCGCATGCAGTGATGCTTACGAGATCATCGTTGACAAATTGATTAGCGACAGCCAACGGCTTTTAGTTTTGTTTGAATCCAAACAAAACGTTGAGCTTGATTCCAAGAATGAGCGGATTCTATGCCAGAAATCCTACTGGAGGTATTTCAAATGCACCACAGCACAGGGTCACATTTCATCCCAATTCTTAGCTATGCAGCCAGCACCAATTGTAAATTGTGAGACCTTTGATTGCAATTTTGCTACTGAAAACATGAAGGCTGTCTTTGAGCTTGGTTTTCTTGTTGATGGATGGAGTTCTGGATCCTATTCTAATAGCAATCTGTACCTTTCTATTATTAAAGATAAGAAACTGCTGTGTGGTCATCTCAAACCATTTCCAGTGAATGTAACCGTTGCAGAGTGGCAAAGCTCGGAATTGGAGTTTTGGAACTCATGGCTTAGACTGTATGTTTTGGCTAAAGAGGTGAAAGACAAAAATCTAAAGCACGAATGGAAAATGATTCTCACAACTTATGCTTTCATAGGCATACCTAAGGAACATCTTATATTGTTACATACCATTGCCATTTTTCCAGAACGATTTGCAAATATTGATCCTCCAAATTGTGAAACATACGTGCCTCCAGAACAGACTACTTTTGACACAGTCAAAATAAAATCTGTTATTGAATCCAACGTGAAAGTGTCGTATCTTTCTTTTCTGGAGCAACAGAATTATATTGGTGATGACGATGACAACAAAATGACAAATCTGTATGAAGATCGTCGTAATTCTCAAATCCTTGGTTTAACACAGGTACTACGATCTCCACTATGGCCTTTTCGTAGTTGTTGCTCCACCGTCAACAGCTACCACCAAAGTACTTACAGTTTTCTCAACTTGGAAAACATTAAAGTTTCTGTAAATATCCTCTTGAACAAATGGGTCGACAATTACGAACTTAAACAATTCCTTGATAAAGTTGAAAGAATAGTGCTTGAGCTTAGCACATCTTCAATGGCTTTTGAAGACAATGCCACAGAGATTTGCCAGAAATTGTCATTAGAAACAACTTTAAACGACTCTAATGATTATAAGAATCCGGTTGAATTCAGCATTTATGGTGTTAAAGCCGAAGTAAATGAAATTGATGCTTACGAAGAGGCAAAAGTCACATTTCAACAAGGCACCATCGTGAACTCCTGCGCACTCAGTTCATTGTTTACTTGTATTCCGCTAAAGTCTGCGGGAGCAAGTTACCAGGAAAAAAATACGCATGAAAACACAAATTATGACAGTATTTTGTCCGACCCAACGGTAAGTGACAGCAATTGTGGTATTTGGACGAATCTGGTAGATTGTCTCAGAATCGACTCAAATAATTCGGCATTACTAGAAAACTGTAAGTTTGAGTACATAAAAGATGATGTCTTGTCAACAAAACTGCAATGCTATTTCGAATTCTGTGCAGAAGAACAAAGAAAGTATTGGTCCCTAGCTCAATCAATGATAACCTCTGATCCGTTAGTGAACATCTTGGTTAATGCAGGAATTTATCAACGGATAACTCCATTGACAACTTTACCAATGATCTGCCATAAGGAAAGCACCACGTCCAACTTTCATAATTGCCTTCGAAATGTTCTCGGGGCATTTGGTGTTGCGGAAACATGCAAGAAGCACGCCTTGCGATGCTTGAAGTATTTGAATTGCAGCAGTCAGTTTGAGTTGCACCGTGAACTGATAAATGCACCTCACCTAAATTGGAGTCCCACGGAAAAACCTGAGTGGCTCCTTCTTGAAATTGAAATGGATTTACTGGTGCGTCCTATTCAGAAGCAAATTGCCGAAAAAATGGAAAATCCCGTAAATCAGCAAAATACAGTCACACAGCTGAACATGGGTGAAGGAAAGACGGCGGTGATAACTCCACTTTTAATACTGTCGTTGGCAAACAAAAAACAACTGTGCCGTGTAACTGTCCTGAGATCTCTCTTCAATACCAACAAGCAAGCTTTGGAATTAAACCTTGGGGGCCTACTTCTCAACCGCCGCGTTTATTCCTTACCCTGCCGTCGTGATTTTCCAATGGACGCTGGTTTGGCAAAGGCGTTATTCGATGTTTACATGGAATGCATGGAAAAAGGAGGTATTAATCTTACCACTCCTGAATACAGGCTTTCGTTCCAGCTGAAGACCTACGAACAATGCAAAGTTGACCAGCATCCGGTTGCCATCTTGTTGCTACAGCTCCAGGAATGGTTGAAAAATAATGCTCGTGACATTGTGGACGAATCGGACGAGATTTTGCATGTCAAGTACCAGTTGGTTTATGCGCTTGGCGTGCAAATGCCTCCTGTGGGTGGCTCCCAAAGATGGACATTGCTACAAAGGCTGCTAGAAGAAATACCAGAAATTGTTAGGGAGCTTGCTAAGTCGTCGAATGTTGACTCTGTGGAAATATTTGAGGATGTTTCTGAAAAGGCACATTTTCCACATTGTCGATTGCTGAAAATTGACATATATAATACATTTTGCGAAATGCTCGCTGACAGAGTACTCAGTGGAACGGAATTTCCCAATTTACAAACGGAAGACAAGAAGCTCTTGCGGGCATTCTTAACCAATGAAAAAATTGATGACAGCGTAATTCAGAACATTTTTACATTCTTGCCATCAGAATCAGCAAGTCTTTTCCAAGAAAAGGCCCTCATACTCCGAGGCCTGATGGCATGTGGTGTGCTATACGCAACACTGAACAAGCGATGGAGGGTAAACTATGGGGTAAGCCCAAGTGGTAGGACACCATTAGCTGTGCCATTTCGTGCCAAAGATGTAGCTTCAGAAAGGACGGAATTTGGGCATCCCGATGTTGCCTTAGTACTGACTCATTTAAGCTATTATTATTCTGGACTAAGCGAGAGCCAAGTGAGCGAGTGTCTATTTCATGTTATGCAAGGGCCTAATCCGGAGATGGAGTACGACAGTTGGTTAAGTGCAGCTAAAAACGAAGATCCATCCATCAAGTCATTGCGGTCAATTAACCTCGATGACCCTTTCCAGAGAAATGAAAAACTATATCCTGCTCTCAAAAAGAACAAGGCGGTCATCGACTTTTGGCTCGGAAACATTGTGTTGAAAGTAGCGTTAAAGCAATTTCCATCGAAAACCATCGGTACTGCCTGGGATCTTGCATCTCACCTGGCGCAGAAAACAACCAATGGATTCAGTGGGACCAATGATACCCAACTTCTTCTTCCGTTAACGATCGTTCAAAAAGATCTCCCTGAGCTACAATTAACCAACTGTAAAGTTTTCCGTACTTTACTTTTGGCAGAAAATAACAATTATGAGAGCCTTCCTTGCCGCGTAAGTTCAGAATACATTTTGAAGAAACTAGTACGTGCAAACATTCCACTATTGCTCGATGTTGGTGCACTGATGCTCGACTTGGACAATGAAGCAGTTGCTAAAACGTGGTTAGCTTTAGAGAATAAAACAGTCAAGAAAGCTGCCATCTATTTCAGTGCGGGAGACAGACTCATGGTCTTGGACAGATCTTCTCTGGATCCGGTTCTGTTCGAAATATCTCCCTTTAGAAGCATGCTTGATCAGTGCGTTATTTACCTGGATGATGTACATACCAGAGGCACAGATTTAAAGTTCCCTGCTGGCATAAAGGGATGTGTCACTCTGGGAAAAGGAGTCACAAAGGATAAACTCGTTCAAGGTTGCATGAGGCTTAGGAGATTAGGCAACGGCCACACTGTTTGCTTTTGGGCTTCTGACGAGGTAAACAATGAAATAACAGCAATAACTAGCCACGATAGAAAGTTGCATGGTAGTGCAGATGTGCTCAGGTGGGCACTGAACAACAGCAGAAACACAATGAGGGAGGGATTCCCCCATTGGATTGCAGCGGCCTGTACCTATTTGAGCAAAACTGCTGCTCAAAGAAAATACAATGAGTCTGGAAAGATGGACCATGACCGTATCATTCTTGCCAGTCAAGTTTCCATCAGAGAGGTAACCGAACTGAAGGAAATGTATGGAAATTCATGCACTGTGAGCTCCTTTCCTGCCTTTGCCGCAAAACAGCTTGAAAAGCATTGCCCGCATGGTGACTACATTGACCATGAACAGGAAAGTTACAAAATAGACGTGATTGAAAGGTGCAAAACATATGTCCCAGATCTTAAGAAGAACGTTTACTTATTAGACGAAGAACAGGAGCGGGAGCTGGAAAAGGAGCAGCAAGAGGAGCGCGAGGTTGAAAGGCCAGGCATGGCCAAACCCAGTACGCCAAAGCTAGACATGGATATGATAAAGTTTTTACAAAAGGAGCACAAGTTGTTAGATTATGCAGACCTACCTTCTTGGGCCTTGCGGCTGCCAGAGGGTCTTAAACTTACCAGTTTGAATCAACATAATGAGACCACTGCATGGGGCAATGGTGTCTTTATCACTACCGACTTCTTTAATACCATCGAAACAGAAGTTCTGAGAGACTTCTACTTGAGAACTGTTAACTGGATGGCGTCTTTCAAGATGGGTGATTCCCATTGCTTGTTGCTCTTGAGTCCTTTCGAAGTTAATATGCTCATCCCAATGTTCCGTTCAACACAGTTGAATGCCAGCCTTCACATGTACGCAGCAAGAATATCTTTAAAGCAGAGCACCCTTTTGGAGCTAAACGACTTGGTGCTCCCTATTCAAGAGGCTTCACCACTGACGTGCACCCCTGACTTCCATGCCCTAAATGCATCGCTCAGCATTTTTTCTGGTACTATGTTTTTCCATGACAGCATAGAATTTGAAAGTTACTGTGGCCTTACGGGTTATGTTCCTCACCCTCGTTCTGACGAGGAAGAGCAAGTCTTATCCCGACCAGTAGTTGATAACGTTGGATTTATGTTGCCATCACCTCGTCAACAACTACGTCCAAACTGCCGCTTTCAGATAAATCCAGAACAGCTTATAGTCGGCGTCATCTTTTGTCGTTATAACCATTTCTCTCGCCTTTGTCATGTGGCCAGGTTGGTTCACGAGTGCAGTAAGCCCAAATTTGAAAAAAAGGACAATTTTTAATCATCATTCTTTTCCTTGCTAAATTAAGATGTCTATCATCTTTCGGCATTTAATTGTTAGCGCAATGTGATTTTTTTTCTTAAAATTATAGGTAATTTAGATTGATAATCTCTGCATTTTAATAAGCTATAAGTGCATGGACAACATAGTGTACATGTTCAGGCAATTAAAGTCACATATATTTAAAGTCGCAAATATTTTATTAATTCTTTTTCGTTTTCAAGCAAACGTGGAGGAGCATTATTTCCTCTTCAAAAGCAAACAGCTTTTGTTAGAATAGTTTGTAATGTTTTGTTTTTCTCATTTTTAGATGTCACTTTAAATGCCTCACACTTAAAATATTATCATATGCATGTTGGTTATTAGTATATGTTGTTTTTTTTTGTTGGTTATATTAGATATTGGTTATTTTATATGCAATACAAACTGTATGGCAAATTTGGCAATTGTATTTAGTTGATTGTTTTGCTGATAAATAAAGTGCAAACATGATCATACTTGGGATCAACAATTAATTACCTGTAAATTTAAATGTAAAATGATTAATTATTTTTAAGACAACCATTGATGAGCATTATTTCCTGTTTAAAAGTAAACAGCTTTTGTCCAAATTGTTTTAATCAAATATTTTGTTTTTTCTTCTTATTTTTAGATGTAACTTATTTTATTGGTTATGATATATGTATATTGGTTATGTTATAAGTATACTGGTTATTTTACATGCAGTATGTAATGTAAGGCAATTATGACAATTATATTTAGTTGAATGTTTTTCTGATAAATAAAATGCCAAATTGATAATAACTGGAATTAATTATCAGAAATTTAAAATTTAAAATTAAATAAGTTCAGAAAATTAAAGATTTCTGTTATTTTATGTTCATCTTAACTTGTAATGAAAGGCATAATAATATTAGGTTAATATTAATTTCATTTTTTATTTGAACAAAATACTGTGCATAGTGTTTATTTCTTCCTCTCATCAATTTTCTTTTTGCATGCTGATAATTGTTTCATTACTACAATTTTTGACCTAAAATTACGTCAGCAAAAATATCGAAACAGGTAATACTAATAAATGATTTATCAGTTTATCCAATGAAATAATCATCAAATGTAGAGACAATGGCCCCCACATTGGAAGATTCCTTACCTAGAATTAAGTTTAATGGCAATGCAATGTTTCCCAAATCATTTTTAAACCAACACTCCCTTTTAGCAATATTTTGTGAGCGTTCCCCCTCTTTATCACAAATGTTGGTTGTAATATAATAGATTTACATTAAAAATATTAATGGTGTTAAATAGTATGCATAATTGCACTGTTCTATGTGAACGTAGAATATACCTAGACCTATTAAAGAAAATGTATGGGACACGTGTAAGTTCCTCAACAAATTTCAGTAGGATGTGCTGAAAAGCAAAGGGCTCCTGATGCCATATATTAGCAGTCTTATTTAGATAAACTGTGAAGGAATATAACGTTTTTCATACTCCGTCCTTTTGGTATCTACCTCATGCAGTTTATAAAATACTGCTGGATAGTGTTTGCCTTACAAAACTTGCGTTTTTAACTTAGAAAAACTGTATTTTTATCGTAGAAAATTTGCGTTTTTACCAGGAAAAATTGCGTTTTTAACGTAGAAAAATTGCGTTTTTCAAACCTTCAAACAATTAGGCCTAACATCACAATGGAGG
>JAQGBW010004733.1:0-13224 GCA_034698625.1 Julus scanicus
TTAGAAGTGTCTTTGAAATGTCGACTGTTTTACTTTTTATATGTAAATTAAGGTACTCTATGAGTGTAAATTGATTTAAAAAAAAAAAAAAAAAAAAAAAAAAAAAAAAATTGATTTTAGAAATTTGAAATTTTAAAACGAAAACAAGTTTTTTTGCACGAATACAAGACTTACAAGGTACAAAGAATACGATTTCTGAATAACTTTTATTTTGTAATTTTCGACTCAGTTCAAAATTCTTTTAAACCAAAAAAATAATAAAAACTACACAATTGGAGAAATTTTGATTGGGTTTTCCCTTCAGCGAAATTAAGCATATAATTAACAATAGTTGAAACTATGAGTGGTGTGGAGGGGTGAGTGGTCAGTTTCTGTTTACAAAAGTTTTACATCCAAATCAAGGCGAAACCATTTGGAGACGACATTTATAGGGAAAAACTTGTATCTGTTGTAATGATTTCTTAAAAGAACTACTCCATCCCCGTAACTTCCGTTAATCATTGAACACTATAATCTACATCGAGTGTTCCTCAGGAGCCATCAACGTTTGAGTTGCACCAATGCCTGAAGCACTCGCTGCTAAACATTCTCAGCTTTTAATATGCAAATCAGAATGATTGTGAAAACGGGGAATATCGTATATAATATACACGAGGGAGGGGGTGGGTAAATGGGATCTTCGAACGAACATACGCCGTTGTTTATTTTGATTGTATATATCGAGGCGGAGGCCTTATAATTTAATGCCATGCGCATGTATACGCGAGGCCCCAGTTATATTACACTGTTCGTGCATATACAATAACGGAAGCCGAAAGCTAATTTCATTTTGACCCTCGAGTTTATGGGCGCGTTATGAATGCATTTTCGGTTGGCTGTCGCGCCGTACATGTCCATGTTGCCACGCATGCAGCAGTGTCAGTGCCATTGCATTTTGCCATCGCAGTCGCACCACTGTGCCAAACCATTAACACCCACTAAAAACAAGTACGTAATGTTGTCGCCATGTTTTATTGCATCCAACAAATGCACCTCTGTGTCTGTTCGCGACACGCTCTCTCAACGCTGACTTTTCTTCTTCGCGGCTAACTATAAAACCATAAGGAAATCAAGATGGGCGAGCGAGCGCATCGATCTGCATAATAATCAAATATACGAGCAATCGGCTAGAAATCTGGGCGAAGCGTTGCTATTATTATTGTCGCACTCCCGCTGTTTTAAAATTCCTGAATTAATGGCAGAGTCAATAGACCACCCCGAGTTATTGCCCCTCGGGGCACCCTTCGTATAAAATTATATTGCCCGCATAAACTCAAAACATCATCCACTAAAACAAAATTCAATTTATACCAGCTGAAGGATATACAAGATATAAAGCGAGAATTCACGGCTTTTTGCGCCTCGGATTAATTCCTACAGTTAAATATGCACGGCTGCGTGGTCACTACATCTATGTAATGGTCATTAGCCGAATGAAACCACTTTGCACGGGCCGTTTGCTTTCTATTCAGCCAATGAGCTTATACGTGCATTTTTGTTAAATTTAAATCTACTCAATTTCCCCCTCGTTCATCTATCACGTATATGATCTCACGAAAATTGATGATTGAACACACTCGGGTCACTCAGGTATACGTGTATTTGTTTGCAATTCACGCCGTTGTGACTAATTTAGTGCACTAATTTGCAATTAACGCTTTAGGAACACCTCGAATGTAGTTGTTCGCAAAATAAATTTTTAATGTCTCGTAGAATGCAGTCCAGGCCGATTTTTAGAGGAACTGTTTTGGCATTTCCCCGAAAACAACAGATAACCGCATGCGTAGATAACTAACCCGGGGTGCGCACCCATGGGACTTTCCAATTGCATATAAACTTAACTCGACACCAAAAATTAATTTATTTTTTAAATATAAATTCAGTAACCTCCAATCTCTTGTGGTTATTATATACACTTACTGCAAGTATCACCCACCCCCCAAAAAATATTATATTTCAATCGCTATACAAAAGCCCATAATTTTTAAATTTTATTTTCAATTTTTCTTTAATAAATTTTGCATTACTTTCAAGTCAGTTTCATGGTGGCATTTTGTTTCTGCGCATGCACTCAATGACATTTATATGCACTACTTTGTTGACCACTATAGATATAAGGCTGACTCGTATATATACGAGTATTCCCTATAATTCAGCATGTAAGTTACGAATGATGTACGGCATGCGATGCAATTTTCTTAAACTTAGTTCTCAAAATTGATTTTAAATTCGAGTTGCTTTTACTCGAGTCCATTTGAAAAGAGAGATTTGGATGCCGAGATAGTTTTATATTTCTTAAGGACTTTACGTAATCTTTGTTGTTCGCGTAGCATATAATTAATCTAAACTGATAAAACTGTAAGTGAAATCATGTTCTCTATGATTGGACATGCATGGTGCCTAAATAGATGAATTGCTTTCGCTCGTGTGTTTACCTTTTGCGCTGCATGATTATATTATTTAGATAAGTTAATTATGAGGTGTATTATTATGTTGACTGAATGTACTTATTCAGTTTTCGTGTCAGTTCAGCTATAGAAATTCGAGAGCTCGCTTTATCTCGAGGTTATAACGCGTGACCTGAGAACTGATTAAACGTCTATCCGCGAGTTGAGCGATGCATTGAATCACCTTTCCAAATTTGTATATTAACAACAACATGCATATCGCTGATATATTTCTCGGAATACTTCACTGCTTACATCATTGACTTATATCTGATTTTCGGAATATATATTTTACCCTTATGAAATTATTTGTCCAGTATTTTCTCTGTGTGTGTATAGACGAACATGCAAATGAGCTTCGACAAAAAATTTGTAACTTAATTAATATTTAAAATTTTCGTTATTCAGTATCCTGCAGGAAATTTCCCCCAAAGTAGAGTATATTTATATGTATATATATATATGCAGTACTTATAGGCTTACATCATTTCTAGATTTTGGCCCCAGGCGAGATAGGCTTAAAAACGTTTATGAAAGTTCTATACATCGATCGATTTATGTAGCCCTTATATATATGTATCGTAATTAGTTTGATTTAACTCGTGACTTTTTAGTTTAATATTAAAAATATAAATCACTAAAAAAGATAAGCGTATACGATTATTACACGCCGTTTATACTTTGCCATTTGAGCTAGAAACATAAGATACCCCACATATAGCAGGGGCAGACATTTGAAATGTACGAGCAAAATTGAAATTTAGGCTTAATATTTGGAGGGTCACCATGCATGCATCGTTCGTGGATTTTGTTATTCGTTTTGAGGGAAGGTACTTTTGTAAATACAGCTTGTGTAGCGTGTTTAAAATTGCGCAAATGCGTTTATAATACTTCACACGAGCGTAATGAAACTGTTAACATATAATGACAGCGAAAAATATATTTGACTAACTAGCGACTGTTTGACCCGAGTACTATATATGGCTCGAAAACATTTTCGCGAATGGCTACTATTTCATAAACATTCGGTTACACATAATTGCATGAAGGGACATCTTGACGACCAAGCTTTTAAGCGCGGTTACCTTAATTTTATGGCACAGGCCGATAGCATGTTGCGTCTAAAATAACTTTTGCTAAATGCATGGTACCATTCATAAATATTGATATATACAAGTACACTTGCATAACAAAAATCATAATTGTTTGTAATTGTTTGGGGCGAATCTTAATCTTCCATATATATATAGTGCAATTTATGCAACTCAGTATTAAAAAAAATGCATTTTCAAGAAATGTCACGTAATATATATAGTTTCATCAATTTGTGTGAGCAACACATATATATAGTGTATATTGCGATGAATTTGACAAATACTCCGGACATTACGAAAAATACATCGTATTTACACTTGTATATACTACATATACCGCACGTGTCAGAAAAGCAACAATTAACGGAATCGCATATACACGATGCAAGCTCGCTCGAGTCACGTGCTTATATTATAAAAACGTAAGAAATGTAGTTGTAAATATTGTTGATTAAAAGTTGAGTGCAATTGAAGGTACTCACCGGGCCCGCACGTTAGCCTGTCTCTCCAGGCTGCCGGATTCTGCATCATACTCGGCCAGTAAATGGACGGCCTGGCCGTGAGTTCGGCCAAACTGCCGGGTTTGCTGAAGGCGGCTGCCGCTGGATTAAAATACATTCCCGCGCTCATGTTCAGGTTAAACCTGGGCAAGGCGTTGACGTTGAGGTTGGTACCCGGTCTACCCAAGATGTCATTGATGCCGTGCGGCGTTCCGTTGATGCCCGACTGACCCGCAGCTGCTGCAGCCGTGAGACCCGCAACCGCCGCTGCAGAGTGTTTCAGTCCTCCTGGCGCGTTAGCGTAGGAGTGCAAAATGGCCGACTTCATTTCTGTCATCGTATGGAGTGCGGCTAAAGGAGGATTGCTTAAAACGAACGCGCTCTGTCTGGAAGCGTCCATATTCATGTTCAACATGGACAACATGGAACTGGCACTGGCGGTACTCGTCGGAGTGTTGAACTCCAGCATGACTGATCGCGAAGACTCCTCCGTTCCAGGCACTTAAGAAATAACAACACCTCTCCCAAAAGCACGAGGTCCGCGGCACACCGCCGCCACAACAACCACAACCACCACTAACACCAACGCGAGAACCACTTCCGGTTAGTAGGCTCGAAGGTAGCCCAGAGGCGACCGAACGACGATGAACTTCATCTTATACGAAGGAAGGGAGTGTTGGGGGGGAGGCAAAAGGTGTTATAGTTATAGCCTGTTGCTGCGACACTCGCTATAAGTCCGGCGTTCGCTATTGTGTAGACTGAAGTTTGAAGAAGAAGCCTGGAAACGAAGAAAGTGCGGAACTCGATTGATTCGGTGGCTTCGTGACTCCAGAAGGCGTTTTGTGTTTTTCAAGGTCCCTCGCAATGCGCTCGATGATGGACTTTCCGATGCACCGGATGGCCCCCTTCGTTTCTATACGATCTCGTTTCCCCAAATGCTGTTGTTATTGTACGCCATGCACTTTGAAATCGGGGGCATTGTATTCCGCCGCCGCGTCTTATAGTTGGACCAGTGGCGGTGCTTCGGAGGTGGAGCCGAGGGCGTGCCCTCCGACGACTCCGTGGGTCGACCCACTCCGATGACGTCGAAATCAAAATACCTGTTGCACCATTGAATCGCAGCAGCGCCGCTGTTTCATCTGAAAAAAAACCTGCACCCTGCCTGCGTCGTGTGCTTTTACACACACGCCCTTTTCAGTTTACTGTAGCAGAATTAGATCGCTATATAATACGGAATTAGTACGCCAATTGCATCGGTTGCTCGGCATGGAATCATTGAGCGATTATTTACGAGGAACGTTCCTGGCTTCGGATGATTTCTAATAACTAACTATGCGAGTTTCTATAAATTATACTGAAGAAATGCCATTATTTGTTTAAAAAAACCCACATAACTCCATTTTCATATTGTACATCTGCACGGAGTGATATTTAAGATAAGGAATCGGAAGTCAAAAATTATTTTTTCGCCACCCCTTTTCCTCCTTTTTCCTCCCTGTCTATATATATATATATACAATTCGTGATTGTTACTTATCTTTCTCCTAAACACTCGCATATCTCGGCTTATAATTTAACCCCTGGAATATCCACCGTATCATTTTCTGTCAAGCTTCTCCTCGCGATTTGGCTTCACATCATAACACACTTTCCTGTATTTCGCATTTCAGAAAAAATAGTGACATTGTAAAAGCACAAATTAAGACATCGAAATGAAGAAAGTCCATGGCACATATTTGAGTGTTACGTAAAGGGAATGTTTGCTAAAGATGATCATTCGTAATGTCATATTTTTACATGCACTTCAATTTGTATAAAGCCAGATTCATTACGCGAATGTACATTAATGAATTTCTGAAGTGCGGAATACTTTTTGAATCACGATGTGTATTAAGATAGGGTGAAAAAGAGTTCCTGCCGTTTTTAATTAAGTACAAGCGATTTATTTTTATTAGCATTTCATTTATTTATTTGTTTTTTATTTATTATTTAATTCACACTACAAGAGCAATATGGACTCAGTCCATGTATCTGACTCGGTGATTTAAAATTTAATAATAAGATTTTTGAGAGATAGTCGTATTGAACGTCGAGACATATATATATATATATATATATATATATATATATATATATATACAGTATTTTATTAATGTCATATAAAACTAGTACATGTATATTTTTATAGGAATACCATCAAAGTATATATTCGCAAACAGACGAAGTATTTTTTTTTTCAATTATTGCTTTCTAAACATAACAACTACATTATTTATATAATATATCTACAAAGCTAACATTTTCCTGAGAACCCACCAGTTGGTCGCAGTTACAATTTTTTTATATGTTTCGTTTCGAAACGAAACATTTTTCAATGAATTTTCATTAGCTCCACATTACATAATAGATTTAAATCAAATTCGTGTCCTCCTTTTTAATTTTTTTTTCAAAAACGTAAATGTATGGATAATTCAACAAGATGCTATCAGTAGAACTTCGATATCATGCATGCATGTGTAAATACTTTTTAATCCTATATATGATATATTTTCTCACGAAAATTGTAGTTTTTTATGTTATTTTATTCGAATTTCAAAAACGAGGTGCTTCCTTTCGCCTTAAACATTTCCACCCATTAATTATTAAACTGTACGATTAAATTTATAGTACCTATATTCAGGATGATTACGACACGATGTACCTTAAACATCTACGTGAACAACCTAGTTTCACGTGTATTTACAATGGGGAATATACACTGCACTTCATCATTGATATAATACGACGCAATATTTAAGAAACCGCGCGATTGTATACACCCTAGGTAAATGATATACGAGAAATGGGTCATAAACCAATGAATATGAACGCTGTTTCCATACGTGACATAATTCGGATGAAATAACTAAATATTCGTTATACAATATAGATAGGCCACGTTACGTACAAGTATACTTAATATATGATGCAATACCCAAATAGAGAAATTGAATAGCGACAAAAGTTGAAATATGATCTCGGATCCTATAGAGGTAGAAGTTAATTTTTGGTTAAATTGTCACTTATAAAGGTTGGTGTGTGGTTTTCTATGGTTTTTATGTTCCAATGGTGCTTTGGCAGTGGTATATCCCTAAATCAACTTCCTCGAATAGTTTTTTTTATATCTGAGAAGGGCTCGGGTGAGACGAGAATAAAGTAGGGCAGGTAAGAGAGAGGACATGGGAAGAAAAATAAACCGAAGCAGCAAAGGCATGCACATATACAGTCCATATATATACTGTATAGTATATACATACCTATAGGGAAGTTCGGTTACAGTATAGAATAAGGTTGAAAAGAAGAAAGAAACTATATAGGATTTCATATACGTTGAACCGGGTTCCTTTAAAACCCGAACCCGTCCCATTTGTCACGGGGAAGCGGAAAATTGAGGTGTTTATTGCGAACCCGCCTTCTTCTATAAAGCTGTCATTTACTTCCTTATATATGGCCGGATAATGTTACCTAAATTCTATGGCATATAAACATTTGATAAAAAATTATACGTCAATAAATGCTTCTTTCGTTCGCCATATGCTTTTTTTACAAAAATAAATACGCATTTTGGTACGAGCAGGACCGAATTGAATATACGATGACTATTAAGCATGAAAAAAAAAACCGATTGAACCTCGAAAATATCGTATATACTGTATGGCATATGCCCTTTGAATTTCTATTGTCAGATTTTCTCCTTGCTCCTTTCTTTTGGGTAGTTTTCCAATACATATTGTGCATATGTGCATGGTTTGAGGATATATTCGTACATATACAGGGGCCTTATGGGTAATTTGGTCATGTAAGCATGCATGTTATATGCAAACTCCATCAAACTGGTAAAATTACATTTCGAAATAAATTCGTTCACGGCTCACTCTTTTTTGTATTTAGTCATTGCACGCCCTTCTTGTAAAGATTTTGTAATTTGAAATCATACGGTGCATGCATGTACACCATTTAAAATGTAGTACTTGTATACAGTAATCTCACGGTAAGTATATATTGTAGCCTGTAGCCTATAGTTTTGTTTAAAGCGTTACTTTTGACCACTTTATGTATACGTGTTGTAATACATATCAATGCAAACTTAATCGTATCCATTTAGATGTTTCTTTTTGCAAAAGAAATCGTTCCATTTAGTCGTTTCTTTTTGCAAAAGAAACAAAGGAAACAAAGCAAATGTAGCGCTACATGCGAAGTGAGGTTAACAGTCACAACTTGCATGTTTTTTGAAGACGGTGTTACATTATATATTTAAATTGTTCGCCAGGAGCGAGTTTTGTTATTTTAATGAATCGTTTGATCTCTCGTTGTCGTGAAATCCTTGATCGTTGATTAATTATACACGCTGCAATCCTTTAATATTGTTGGACGACGTGCCGCCTTTGCTATTAAGGACATTATTGCAACTCCCGCGAAATACAATTAACAATATAATGTACTATTCATTACGTCGTAATATCTCTTAAAACATTTCTAATAATAATGAATCAGTTTCATTTTCTGCTGTCATTCGCATTTGTCGCCTCTGAAACAATAGGGCTAATTAATTATAGTTTGGCTAAAAATATTTACTTACCATATACTTCATATTGAGGCCGACATTATCGAAGGCAGTGTGTCTATACATGTACGAGCGAACAACATTCCCAGTTACTTTGATATCCATCATAAGTAGACCAAATGAACAGCCGAAATATTTATAAAATAATTTGACGGGTATAACACTATTACTCTGAAATTTTCAACCGAATTTAAACAATGAGCATAATCATTTGGCCATCAGTATATTTTATACTGTACGCATTCTGAGCTTACAACTCCATTTAAGTGCAAGCTCACACATTCTCTTCCATGTCTATGTTTTTTGGCAGTGAAATGTTTTCAATACACTTTCACGGTTCATTTATTAAATATAAATTGGGATTGGTATAATATTAAACGACCGTATAACGTTGGGCTATTAATCAAAAAGGTTTTCTATTATCGTCGCTGCAATAAGTCAATTAGCATTGTGATGGATTAATCGCTGCGTGCTGCAGCCAGATGGTGCCAGGATCACCTGCCTAAAGATAATACACACTACTATGAGGTATACACATTAAGGCTGCCCACCCCGAGGGGTCATTTTCAACATTTGGATCCTGAAAGTGAAATGGACTCTGATTTTATTACGCAGTCGCTCGGCTTGATATTGCACGGGGCATAATGAAGGCAGATGTCAAGGCGCCTTTTTAATTGCTTCATATATACTTACGATGGAATAATGGAATATGGGATTTTCGACGTTTACTGGTTTATATACAGAGTTCTTACCAAATTTGTTCGTGTTATATAACGTTAATGCATTTTATATTTCATAACTGGCTAATCTTTACGTAAACTATAGGAATATTAATAATATTGAAGCGTAGATTTCTTACAGTGGTCTCCTTTATAAAATATTCAGTTTTAACCGTTGATGTATCAAATCTGGGCGAAATGAAATGCAGATTCAAATCCTGATGGAAATGAATCTCGCTTATAAAATGCTTAAAATTGTACGAACACTTAATTCCAATTTCTACTTTCAATATAACATGATGAAGTGCGATCGAGGCTCGCATAAATCTGCTATACGGACGAATATGACTGACATTGGCAAATAAAAGAAGTTGATTCTCGGTGGGTTTCCGTACAAGTGATTGCTTTATGTTTCGTCGGGTGATGTACTTGGATTGGCGCTCTGGTCTGTTGTCACCTAGACCGTCAAATAGAGCAACTGTCCCAGTGGGGACCTATTCAAACTAGTCTATTTCCAATGTCTCCCCTGGCCCGCACCTATTCAAGAAGACACAATCGGAGTGCCACTTAGCCAACATGAAATTCGCTCCTTTCACCCCTCCATTTTTGACTCCCCTAAACGCGACATCGAGTGTGCATGGGGTACAACTTTTAATTCGCACACATCTTTTCAAAATATGCGGCGCATTCAATTTCACTGACACCGCTGCCTTTCTAGCGACAACCACTAGGGGTCGTGACTACGAACTTTTTGACTTTTGAATTTTGCTACTTGGCTCCAAATATACGAGTATATATGTATGTACAGGGTGGCCACATAAAAAAATGGGAACTTTTTTCATAAATTCGTAATTTTTGTGTTTTTTAATCAAAGTAAATCCAATTTTGCGCAAATATAGACAACATACGTACAAACAAAACAGCTATTTTAATTTATTCTGAAAGTGTCTTCAATCCACTGCATGCAACACATGCGCGGTGTTGTGGCAATTAACCCTGTATATATGGATGGGACTTTAGCTCAGTATATCTAAATTGCGTGATATATTTGAGCGGTTTAAACGTGTATACTGTATATTGTCTATAGAGTCGCATTCACTAGACAAAATACATTGTGTTCCTGCTATGCTCTTCATAAAATGAACGGTAACAACAGCTCTTTTAACGGATTGATAAGTTGGTGAAATATAAATGAATCACCGTGTCGTCATTTAAATTACAGATATTTTCGTTCGACGAATGAAGTTTTTTTTTTAGACGACATGAACGTGGGACATTAAAGTGACCAGGTTTCTGAAGCATGCATGCACCAATATGTGTTGAAACCACTTTGGGACGAGGTTTTTCAAGAAGTGAAAGAGGAGGAGATTTTCGGGAATAACAGAAGATGCGTGTCGGAGATTTCCCCCTACAGGATATTTAATGAATTTTTGTGAATAGCTTTCTTTTGGGAAATCAACGACATGGAACAGCGCTAACCTATTGCTGTTTCCAGCGCCATCTTTTGGATTTCACTCACCCATGACTATGCAACGGGTGCATTTAACCATTGTAACGTCGCTTTTATGAGGTCCCTTCTGAAAGGAAAACAAATAGATTTTGTCGCGAAAAGTTTCGATTAAGTCACAACCCGTACTTCATTATGTTCGGTTTTTGCTTTATGAGGAACCCCGAGCCCATATATGCTACGGACCAGGACACATCGCACCCAGCTTAGACGACCGAACTAAAAGCCTAAAATTCAACTGTTGAGCTACAAAAGATCCCCTGGAGCATACCGAACTTCATTCAAGTTTTCATCCGTCGCGTGGAAGCCCTGATATTATTTAGACGAAATTAATGCGTTGACTAAATATAATACGCGTATAGCACACGGGGGAGACAACTATATACAGGGTGTCCCCCCCTCCTCCTCCTTGTCCTCGTGTGTTCACTGTTGCGTGCTTTTAAAATGCAGCCAGAGTGACATCCCCTCGACTGTTCATTTATACGGTCAGCTCGGAGAAAACATAATAATGAAGTTGCTAAACTGTGTCCTCTATACTTCGATTCTTTCCCATTTCGGTGGAGGATCCAAATGGGAATCAAAATGTCTTTTAACAAATTGCGCGCTGCCGCCAGATGGCGATGATTGCCACGTATATACACTCTTAGAAATTTAGGTAAAATTAGGTGCTTCAAAATACCCTTAGGTCCTCATAAGCACCATTTAAGGTGTTTTGTTTATTAAAGGTGTTAAACTGCCAAGTAAAAGGTGTTTTGACCACATCTCCGATATCAAGCACCTTAAAAGGTGTTTAATCAGCAATAAAAGCAGTTTTGTCCATAACTCCAAAATGAAGCACCCTATGAGGTGCTTGGTTGAATGAAAAAATTGCCACTTGG
Source organism: Julus scanicus (assembly GCA_034698625.1). Classification (NCBI taxonomy): domain Eukaryota; kingdom Metazoa; phylum Arthropoda; class Diplopoda; order Julida; family Julidae; genus Julus; species Julus scanicus. The sequence goes on from JAQGBW010004733.1 coordinate 11,788, forward strand.
TGGCACCTGTTTGTCATTCTGTTAGGAGGGAAGTAGGCCTATGAGTGTAAACAAAGCTTTGTCATCTAGTATATATGAACACATGCAAAAATCGTTTTTCATATAGTATTATAGTGCATTGTACAAGCTTAAATAACAATGGATGCAAGCTTACCAAGGTAAGGTAGCAATTATTGCAGCTGAATTTTGAACTGATTAATTTCGTTTATGCAATATAAATACTAATAGCATTAGGCTTACACACAGCATAGTGTTGTGCAAATATCATTCAGTTGTCAATTAAATTCTATAGAAATTGTTGTACTGAGCTTTTTTTCTTAAAATAAGAGCTACAAAATGGCATACCATAAATGTTGGAACATGTGCAACAATTTTTCGAATTTGTAATACATGTCAATTAGGATAAGCCAAATTTGTGAAATTGCGAAAAATTGACATTATTATTTATTTTACTTTACCATGGTTTAATGTTAATAATTGCACATTTCTTAGTTTCAATCTAGTTGATGAAATGGAACCAATAATTGATTTAACTATGCCTTTTTTAATGTGGAAATGTATCCATGTTGCCAGCTAGCTAACAGCACAAGGTTTTTGTGAAGAAATTGTTAAAACATTTATAGGTAAGTTACATGTTTTATTTTTGTTTTATCCTTATAACAGGTTAATGAGGTGCCCGAACTGCTGATGGAAACTAATTGGAATTTACCAATTCATCAATCATGTTGGAAAATATCACTATTCACCAACAATTTTTTTCATAGAATGTAACTATTTCTGCACAATTTCTTAATTTGTAATAATAAATAAGTTATCTTTAATCATGTGTATTCAGAAAACGTTTTTCATGTTTATGTCATCATTGTGCTTTCTAGTGCAATGAAACAGCAAAGTTCATTAAATTAATTACATTTCGTTTTTTGTCATTATATTGGTAAGTATTGTGTGAAATTAAAATTGTTAATCTATGTATATTTATACATAGATTAACAATTTTAATTTAAAGTAAAGGTATTCTTAAGCACCTTATATTACATTTCGTTTTTTTGTTATTATATTGGTAAGTATTGTGTGAAATTAAAATTGTTAATCTATGTATATATACATAGATTTACACCTATGATTAACACCTATAGATTAAACCTAATTGTTAATCTATGTATATATACATAGATTAACAATTTTAATTTCACACAATACTTACCAATATACTAATAACAAAAAAACGAAATGTAATATAAGGTGCTTAAGAATACCTTTACTAGGCACCTGCATTATTTTTAAGAAATACTTAGCACTTTTTTGGCATCCCAAAAGGTGTTTATAAACACCTTATTTGGTGTTTAACAAAAAGTGTTAAGAAATACCTAGCTCAAGGGGTGCTCACAAACACCTAAAGGTGCCATGTCAGCGACAAATTAAAACACCCTTTTTGGT
>JAQGBW010004734.1:0-13223 GCA_034698625.1 Julus scanicus
TTTGGTGTATCGTTTGTCTGTGTGTGACGTCCAGTTTGTCCAGAAAAGGGAGATCTACTACGCTATTATATAGTAGACCAGAAAAGGGAGATCTACTACGCTATTATATAGTAGACCAGAAAAGGGAGATCTACTACGCTATTATATAGTAGATGTAACATGCAATAATAATTACTTTTTAAATAAACACACATTTTTACAAAATCACCTTTTTTAAAAATTCCCTGTAAGCACAATGAGATTCGCACTAATAGGAAAATGCTATACTACTTTATTGAACACTGAATATAGCCCATGGTATCGAATATCTATCTCCGAGGCGCCCATGAATGGTGAAAATTGAATGCAGTTTATATGAGGATTTATAGTAGTTGATCACCTTTACTTGGATACTTAGCACCTTGTTAAAAGAAACTTGGTTTACCCAATAAGACGGCCAAACAAAAGAACTTGAGATTCGTAAATAGGCCACATGATGACTCCTTTGGAAAAGCGTCTAGTAGCCGAACGTTAAGGAGAAGAATAGGAAATGAATCTTCTTTATGATATATTAAGGTACAAGAATTGGGATGTGCGGATGTCGTTTTTCATTGCAAAAGTCTCCAAGTTTTTGAGCAAGAGCTTTCAGAAAGATCTAAAACGGATGTTATCGTTGCGAATATTGCATTTTATGACAAATTTCACGCTCCAGTTGGCCAAATCTTTGGATGGCGCAAACTCATAATGGTACAACAAAACAATGATGACGACGCGGCGCTAGTATTAATTATCCTTTTTTTCTGGACCACTGCCCCACCCTAGGGGTTATAATAGAATCCTGCTATACCTAAAAAAGCATTTTCGAAAATACGAATAAATTGTGTTTAACAAAATTAACGCTTGCTTCAAAAGGCAAGATAATGCTATCAATAATTGTATAAGGAAAAGTAAAAAAACTTTTTCATCGAAATTTTCTTTTGCTATATATTGTAAGCCATGAAATATAAATACGAAAGTCGTTGTATTTATATAAGGAGAATGATACCGTAATTCCAATTTACATTACGAAATGCTTTGAGAATAAAAAAAAATGTGCATTAACTTATCATAGTAACTAACAATTATTATTTGTGTAATGACTTTTACAATTCTGAAACCAGGAGCGAAGCTCTGAAGAACATTGTATAATTTAGAAGTACAACCACACATTACAAACATTTTTATGCACTTTTAAAAAAATATATATATTTAGAGACACACAAAAAATTAAACAGACATTAAAAATATAACCTATGAGAGGGGAAGTCTAGACACTAACAAGTCTATGGGAACCCACCTTGGCTTAATCTGGTCCCTAATGAGACTGCGCAATTTAACAAAGTTGTTCTTTTATTTTTACTTCTGTTCAAAGATCCCATGGTGGAAAAGCTATATGTGGACATATATGAAACATATTTAACAGATATTCTATATGTATATTACGATGTAGTAGCCGTAATGTTTGTGCTTGGTATATACATGTATGGCAGACACGTTTACATGCTCAAATAGCATTGTAAACAAACGCATGTAGCCCTAGACACATGTGTATGGCTACAAATTTACCCTTCATTTTATCCTCTTTTCATCATTTTCTGAGAAAATATAATGGCTACTTTTTTCGATTGGTCTCAGAATATTGTAAGAAACTTCCAAAATCATCTAAAGCTTTCAAATCCTAATAAACGTTTCTTGTACTTCAATTGCCTATTATTCTTTATATAAATGGAATGTTTGTCCTACAAACATGCTTATCAAACAACAAGATGGATTGCATTTTATTTTGATTTGAGCACCATAAGGTCTGAGTCCTTCAAGAGTGCATTGTATTCCTTAATTTTTGTAGAAAGACCACCTGGTCCATAAATCCATGCAATTGTGTGGCAACTAGGCGAAGGCCTTCTATTCACCTCTAATTGTATTGTGAGTCGAAGTTTTGGAGGGCTTAGGAATGCATCATACATGAGGTCCAAGAGAGGAAAGTTATTCTTCAGAGAGATGCTATTTGCAGACTATTAATGAAGGCTACGCGTTTAATGTTTTATCCGCACGTGAAATTAAGTAAGAGATCCTGGCGCAGCTGGTGACGGGTCTTTCAACTAATTTGATTATCTTCATTTAAGAGAAGAAAGTGAAAAAAATGACGTGGGGCAGGCGTAGATTCATAACAAGAATCTTATTAGCAATTTAGCCAATCGACTCAGGCTGCTTATCGCACCTATACAATTGGAGATGGTCAGATTTTTAGATAAGTTTGCTAGCTGTTGAGTCCATCAGCAGAAAAAAACACAATTATTGCAACATTTCATAAAACAACGGAACCTGAAATCTAAAATTGATTATGCATGAATCTCGGATAACTCGTATCATCAATATCCATCAGAGTAATCTTGGTGGAATCTAGGAAGGGTAATGATGACAAGAATGAATATGCTATAAACGCAATGCTATTAGAAACTGATTTTACGATAAACGTTAAAGACGACGACGTTGGTATTATTCAAAGTAAAATATTTGGTAATCCAGAAATAAGAAGCGTGGGCATTAAAATTAATGAGGCGGTCAGAATTTAGAGCCTCAATTGTCAGAAACATCTTCTAATGGACAGCTAAAGTCGAAAACATCCCTTTTTGAAAATGCTAAATACTCCATTGTACAAGAAAATACATACAATTTAATACATATATGGCTCACACATGACTTTGAATGGCCCGTATATGGCCCACACATGACGTTGCATGGCCCATACATGCCCATATGTATATATATGTTTTCTTTAAAAAAATTGTATGGCTTAGGACATTCTTGGTTTTCCTCAAATTGAACAATTTGAATATTGTCTATAATATACTGTATTAATGAGTACAAATAGTACAATGTATAACATAACAATGGTATACGAGTATAAGCATAGTAATATATATTTAGTGATATATTGCTTATTGATATTCATGAAAATAAGTAAATAAAAGAGTACGTAACTTTCTAGTTTGTATATTGTAGAAAAACTCTAATCCCAATGGTTGCATTGCAATTTATATTTAAATTTATTTTGATTGTATTTAAATTTGCACGCGACTTGATGATGCGTAATTATAACGTCTACGAATATTGCAGAAAGATTCTTGTCATAATCTGTCATGAAATTCCCATGAAAGAATAATTCCACCAATCAAATTACTTCATCACTATTCCACCTTACTTTAAAGTGCTATTTTATTATCTCATCAGGTTTCTGTTTTTCTCTGCTTAAATTATGGAAATTCTAGAAGAACACCTTAAAATAATTACATTGTTTGTAATTAATATACACTCGCAATATAGTTTTTTTCTTTCAAATCTAGTTTTTTTTTTCATTATTAACTTCAAAGCAATATTATGACGTCAAAGAGAGCTAGCTATCATTGCATTATAAGTTTTAAAAAAAATAATGGACGTGTTGGATTTCCTGGAAAATAAAAAAAAAAGAAACCACTCAAACACATCGAGGCTTATATTCTGGCTTAGCAGGATCTTACGATTAAAACTTAGCGCAAACTTTTCCACCATGGAAACCCAAGGGAAAATGTCTTAAAAGCATTAACGCATAAATTAACATTATGATATGCTATAGACAATATAAAAATGCAAACAAAAAATCTTTTCAGAAGGTTAGTTTCTGCTCTCTTCAAGCTTATTTGCAACATACAGCAATGTTTGCATACCAAAATGAATTAAAAGAAAATCGAAACAGAATTAAAAGACAACCAGAAATACGATATTCAAAAACAAGATGGCCGTCCTCAATTTAAATCAAAAATACTTCACAGAAATATATACGCAATCGATCAAACCCCACGATATTGGGTTCCGAAGGGACTAATGAAAAGTACCCAAAATAGATATAGAAATATGAAGATTTCTTATTTTTTTTCCTTAGGTCTTAGGTCTGGTTCCTCTTATGAAAATCAATACCTAAACATTCCATATTAGAGAAAGCTATTTTTTACGAGCATATAATAACCAATATAAAATTCCCTCATGCAGGTCAATTATTAGCATTAAGTCGAAAACCGAGAATATCTGCATGAAATTGCGCGACGCCTTAATGGCCTATTTAACCCTTAATGCCCGAGGGATTACGAATACGCTTATTAATACTCGCTTGATACGCCCATCATCTGGTCACAAATGCCCTTCGTGCACGTAGAAAAATGCCCAATGAAAATCTTTAGCTGTTGCCCGGGAATAATATATAAGCTGGCTAGGAAAAAACTAAGACCGTTTTATGATTCCGCGAAGAAATTAATCTGGTTAATAGCTAAAGAAAGCTAGGGCAGACAAAATGCGAACATTTGATAGCTTTTAGCGGTGGCATTAAGAAATTCCTTAGGCTGACAAGCTGAGTTTTTAATTGCGCTTTGCATTTTCAAAGACTGTCATCAGGCAGCCCTTTGTACTCTAATTCTCGTACATTTATACCGTGTCAGCAGCACACAATCTGAAGGAATTTGGTGCTTTTTTTCATGCATACGCATGCCTCATTTGGCTGAAAAGCAAGAGCTGGGAGGAATCAGCGTGGTCTATAGACCTTAGAGCGCTCTGCATACATAAATAAAACGTAGGAGTCAAGTGGGGAGGCAGGAAAAATGACGCTCATAATGATAGTAATTACGCTAGGATTTTAATATATTCGAAACTAGAGCTAAAGAAAGCGGGGGATGAATAAGAAAAGGGAGAAATACATGTTTGAAAATAAAAGGCCAGGAATTATACAACGAGAAAGACGTAGAATTAGCAGGGGGTTGACACTAATATTTGACAATAAGGAGGTCCTAGAACATTTTTCAACGACACGATAAATATGAACACGCGACGAAGATGAGGCGAATGACTCGATGACGAAATTGTAAAAAAAAAAGAAATTGGATTACGTACTTGTATAATATACAGTATTAAATGTAGTAAAAAAAAATGAGAATGGAAATTAAGGACTGAAGCATGGAGCTAGGCCAATAAAAAGTAAACCAACTATATAAAAATCATAAAAAATTATTTATTAATCGAATTTAATGAAAATTTGTACAAATATTGTTTTTTTTCTTTACTTTCGAATTGCCCTCGTTCACGTTCTTTTTTAATGACGTAATCATTCCAATTTGTCTTTCAAAATGGTGTTGTTTACTGAAGAAGAAAGAACTACCATAAGTTTTTTGTGTAAAACGAAAAATTACAGTGCTAGGCAATTTTTGAAACTGTTTCCGGAGAAACTGCTAACTTTGAACACAAATTGAAATAGGGAATTTGTTTGTATCCTATTTAAGTACACGTGTACAAATTTTTGAATAAATTCCATTTACAAATAACCATTTTATGATTTTTTATAAAGTTGGCTTTTTTTTATTCACCCACCCTGATATATATATATACATATATATGCACGTTCCCATGGCGGTTTGTTTCAATGTTTCTGACATGAAAAGAACATACAGTGAAATCTCGGTTTACGAACAAATCGGTCTACGAGCACCATTTGTTGTTTCGCTTCACGAACGATGCTTCAGTTCACGAACACATCTCTAGACCACCAATTAAAGGTCCGAGTTTCTGCAATTGTTTTACTATAGTTCAGCAGAACATTTTTGTTACGGATAAGTTTCACTAAATACAAAAAAACATCAAAAATGTGTTAGAATTATAGGATTAAAATTAAAATCGATATTAGCTTTAAAGTTATAACCTACATTGCAAATATTGCAAAAGTTCGTCTCGTGTTTCATCTACGTCGATTTGAGACTTAAATCATATAATTAACAACAAAAAAGAGTATAATAATGCAAACTTTCCTAATGGAAACAATGTTAGTGAAAGTAAATTTCTTAAACATAATCTGCAAATGAACTTGATTTACAGCAACACCAGCATGACGACACCACGTGGGTATCTTTATTTCCTATAATGTTGGAAATCATGGATGTACAAGTATATATATTAAACTCATTACTGTTTTATTTATTCCTTTCTGTATTAATTCCACACATAAAGATGGTTCACGAACAGGGTCAAGGAACGGATTAATTTCGTAAACCGAGGTTCCAATGTACTTGATCAAACTGAAATACTGGAATGTTAATCACCACCACGTACAAAGGACAACGTACATGAGAGCCCAAAAACAGCTTATGTTTATTCTGGTTGAACCAATTAAAAATGGATTCAGCACACGTCTCATGATTAAGACTAAAAGTACAGATGCAATGGTAGCAATAAAACTTTAACGCTGAATTAAACGTGGTAGAGACAACGAGTGTGATGGGGAAATAAATCAACCAATGTTTGAAATGTATACGCAGTAAATAGCCACAATGCTATAAATGCATTGCGATAAACATAAACAGTATAATAGAAACTACATGCTATATAAACTAATGCAACCAATTTAATAAAATACACAATAGAACCTTTAAATGTTCAACTACTGTATTCTTATGCAAATTTAAAACAGCTTATAAATTATCAAAATTACGTACATATATAATCCTGCTTTAACGATATCATTATCTAATAATATGGTTACCATTTCTGCTTAACACTTTGCTTTGTGTGATGCATGCATATTGAACATTACTAAGTTGAAAAATTACAATTTAATGTGTAACAAAAAATAATAACTAAAACAATTATCTGACTATTCATAAAAACCTATCTTTATCACTATCAAAATTAAATGATTTTGAGATTTAATTCATTCATCTTAAAATTGTAAAATAAGCTAAAAGATGAAAGTGAAACACTTATACAGTGAAAATCGTATTAAATTCATGGTAGTTTTTTAAGTATGTGTTTAACTCTGAATTTGACACTTGAAATGTTACGGTTATTTAAACTAAAAGCCCCTACTGTATTTTATGGTGTATTGTATGCCATTAACCAGTATTTCTGCTCGTAATATCTCATGATTCGACTACAGAGTGGAATTTAACAGTGGCAGCGCCATCTGTGTTAATGCTATAGGTATTGAAAAAAATAATGTTATATGTCGTGCAACATTGCCGTTTTTTTATATAAAAAAAATACTAAGTAGAAAGGGAAATGAAATCCATTAGGGTCTATAGCTCCCCTCAGCGCAGAAATTGATTTCACATTTCTCTTTCAAAATGAAATTTTCGTAAAAACGCCTATTAAAAGGCAGTGAGTTGGAAGCTTCTAATACATTTGATTCATAATTTGCGGGGCTGGATTCAGGATATTAAATGCCTATTATCGTATGTTGAGATGCGCAAAAATTGACACCCAACCAAGATTTGCGTAAAAATACAAAAAAATTCCAAAAAACTGCATTAATGATGGAAGTCTCAACTTAATGAAAAATAAGTCAGGGCTTTTATAGAGAAGAGCAGTGTGGAGAGTGGGAGAGCGAGAATGTGAACAAAAAAGAATAAGAATTGATAAGAATAAATGAGGTCGCATAAAAGGGTGGGTTGAAAAGAGATAAATACAAAATAATTATTAAAAAAATATCACCGACATGACTCACTTCATAAAGGAAAAAAATCACTTAAATCAATTTCATGGGATGCTATTTTTTGCTGATCGCTATCATGATAAAAACTTTAAACACAATGTCTAATGGAACAACTTTTTTATAAATAAAAATATACAGAGTGGTCCAGAAGTGTGGAGGGATTGTACATTGTATCGAAGCTTTTATATTGCAGCAAAATGTAATTCCCGCATTTTGTTTCTTGATTCAAGGATTTTTGATACAAATTGAAATCCAGAGCAACATATCCAGATGTGTCCTACCTCCCATATATCTCGTAATATTTGAAAAAACAGGCCTAATTTAGTACCATTTTTGTATTGTACAAGTCCAGCAAGGGTGTTGCAGATCTCTTAAATCTTTGGAAAGCTATAATACAATTAATAATGATGAGTTTTCGAAAGAATTTAATAAAGCATGCCTCTTATAGGTATAAATAAGGATTCGTAACTTAAAATTTCTTTGAAATAAAACCCTACAGAATTCGTTTCAGAAAAGAAAAAAAAGCCTCTTACTCTTAACAAGGATTGAAGTGTTTTTAAGACCAGTGCAAAGAAAACGTAGTATCACGAAGCCTGGCACGAATGTCACTGTCCGTAGCAATTTATTATGGCCATTGATCACCTGGTTTAAGACTGCCCTGGCGACATTTCATTTTCCACGAAAATCCATTTAGGGTGCGCATGCATGAATTGCAACGTTGAGGCTGGTACGTAATGCGGACAGCATGGATTCAATAAGTCACGTTTAGAAGAGATGCCATGCTGCATTTTAAGAAAACTAATAAGAAAAACGCATCATTTGCATACTTTGAAACCGTTGCACGACATCAGATTCCTCTATATTATTTAAGTCACTTGTACTTAAAACGAAAAGCGTGAACACCACAGGCTTAATAGACGGAATTTTGTATCCATTTTTCATTTTGATAGAAATCCTTGGCGAAAACATCATCTACTATACTTACGCGAAATCTGAAAATTTATATAAGAAAAGTTTGTTTCATACAAATAATATTAAAATTCTTTTGGGATGTCATAGTTGTTCTTTATCGCTATAATTTAATTTAAGAAATTGTTATCGAATTTCAAGACATTACATGTCGTATGACTACATGTACTACATTTTTTCTTTTTCTAAATAAATGGTAAATATACGACCTCGCATGCTTGAATAAGCTTTACATAACATTTATCAGAAACAATGAAACTATGGAGTACTCCCCCAAGTTCTACAACAAATTAAATTATAAACTTTAGTATAGAATCAGCAAAATAAATTATATGATTACACATTTTGGCTATATCTTAATCACCGTGAAATACATGTATCATGAAGTTTTTATTTCTGTCTCTAATAAATCAAATGCAGCTTAAAACTAAAAGGATGAATAAAATTATGGAATGATCGATGAAGATGAATGTATCAGTCTTTGTTTATTGTAAATCGAATATTAAATAAAGGAAATCCATTAATTTCTTATATCCCAAATTTGGTTACCTAGTTTAAGATTGAAGCAATTAATAATAATATATTTATCAAAATGGCCTTTAGAAAGTTTCTATATAAAGGTAATTTCCACTTAATAAATAATACAATTAAAAGTTATAGATGCACTTATATGGCAGTATATGTCCAAACCGGCCAGAATATATGATTTTTTCGCAAAGGTAATGCTTAAATAAACGTAAATTATCCTGGATTTGAATAATTAAATAACGGAATAGTCATAAGTTTCACTAGAACCAAAACCATTCATGAGAAGATAGACAATATACGAATAAACGTATATAAGCGCGTTGGAATGTTTGTAGAAATGGGATTTTAATAATCGTTGCTAGACTAATTACACTATACGAGAGTTTCGTGACAGTTTCACTGTAAACAAGGACTAAAAGTCCCCAGGCAGCATCGTTATTTTCATCTAAAAACGAGAGGAATTTGATATGAAAAGGATTCAAATAAGGCGAGAGGTAAAGAGTTAATGAGAAACTTTCTCGAGAAAAGCGAGTTATTTATAACAGCCTTTATTTACAGCATCCTACGAAATATTTCAAAAGAAATAAAGAAATCCATCGGATGAAAACCAGTCGGAAAAATATTTAATAAGAATGAAATAAAAGCAAATTGCGAGAAGCAGCAGCAACAAAATGCATGCGTATATGTTTTTATATTCTCCTTCTTTAAGCAAGCCTATTTTCCAATAAGGCAAAAATGCAAAAGCATCAAAAACATGCTTTTCATTTTAACTCCATAATACCAGCTTATGCATATATGAGCACAGGAAGAAACCATTCATATCATCATAAATGATGTTCCAGGCAAGATAATTGGACAACATGAAAATCACAAAGGATCTCCTTTGTCATCCTTCTCTTGTACCCATACGGAAATAAAGTAATCCTACTCAATTTTCTTTTTCTTTTGATAAAGCATTGCATTCAATTTGTCTCAAACGTTGACCATTTCCCCTTTCTCAAGCTTAACTTTTAGCAACAAAAGACACCGACTTTCTTTCCTCTTCGATGTGCATTCAAGAGTTGATAATTTCTTGCAGAAATTCTGATGTTTATTCAGCCTGCGTTTATAGATTGACTCCCTATAGCGGAATAGAGATCATGTCACTTTGAAAATGCCATCCACATACCCTAGAAAATTGTCTTTCTTTGGGGATTGAGACCGTTTCTGAAAAGATTACTATATTTATTGCTAACCAGAAGTTGGTTTTTAATCTTTCTTAAGTATGATACAGTTTTAAAGATAGACGAGTCATATTTATAATAGTGGCAGAAACAAGTATATTGTACACGTCATTCTAAAGGAGAATTACAACAACAAAATTAACCAATATGGACATCTGGAATTACTATACAAGTATTCAAAGTTTATTATTTTTACAATTTTATGGTTTTATAAAGTTTATGCATACTTGTATTTTACTGTAGTTGCTAAATCACAATTTGACATTTTATAAAATCAAGTTTTTCCAATAAGAAACTAAATTCGCTCTGGGTTGCATATTTTGTGACACCACATCATTGATACATTTTAATTTTCAATAGTATATATAAAGAAAAGTATTCGTATTACGTGAAATCTTTTGATTATAATTAATAATAAATTATATGTAAAATAAAAAATCCATGATAATTAATTTAATAATAAGATATCAAATCAGATCGACAACTCAATTATATTGCACCAAATTAAAAAAAAGTATACATCAATGTTGCTGTAGTAATTTTCAACAATCACATAAATTCAGAAAACCTGATTTCAAGAGTAATTAAATTTCGAGGGGCTCAGGGTTAATATTTCTAGTTAATCTGACGTAAAACGTCAAATGAATACTTGCAGGCGATATGTAAATGAGCGCCTTATGGCCCCAATTATATATTACTTCTCGCCGCGGGGCACTCAGTATATATGCCAAAGGAAAGCTTCAAATAACAGAAAAATTATATAACTGCTTATCATCATTTCGGAAGCCAACGGCAAGAGTCGTAATACTTGCTAAGGAAATCATATTAAAGAAAATATGTGAATCACTTAACCCCCCCTGTTATAGTTTTCCTCAATAGTCATTGCGATCATAACTGAATAATTGATAAGTGCATGCTCAAATTAGATAGAAAAGGAATTTTCTAATTACACATACATACATATATATAGATTTATGTACCAACAAATTAAATGTTTTGGATAATAATTCAGCATTAATATAGTAAAGCAAGACCGCCTGCATGTGGTAATCGTCTAATTTCTGATATATATACATATACAGGGTGGCCACAAAAAGGAGAAACTTTTTCATAAATTCATAACTTTTTTGTTTTTTGATCTAAAGTAAATCCAATTTTGCAAAAATATAGGCCACAAACGTACGAACAAAACAGCTATTCCGATTTGTTCTCAAAGTGCTAAGACGCCAAATTCTGACCTCTTGGGATGAACTTGATCAAACAGTAATCGACTCGTTTATGACGCAAGCGCGTTCGGCACGTGTTGCATCGGATGGAGGACACTTTGACTACAATTTGAAATAGGCTGTTTTGTTCGTACGTTTGTTGCCTATATTTGTGCAAAATTGGATTTACTTTGATTAAAAAACAAAAAAGTTAAAAATTTATGAAAAAAGTTCTTCTTTTTGTGGCCACCCTGTACATGATGTGTACATGTTTTTATCAAGAAAAATGGTCGGATTCGGTAATTCTAACTCGTGCTTGATCCGTGATTGGTCAGTCTTTCTGGTAAATTAAATAATTCTGTGATGAAAAATTGATTGAAATTAATTTGTTCAAGTGCCCCCTTTCATTGTTATTTTCTTGACTATTCAACCATTTAGTGTCACAAATTCTATCTGAAATTACACGTGTTGTAACCATATCATACGTTTTTTTTACATCGCATAGACTTGAAGTGTTCAATTTGGTTTGATGTACTAGTGCATAGAGCATAGTCCATATCACAAACAAATAAAACCAAGGAAAGCAGATGACCATCACATAAAAATCACAGGCAATTCCAAAAGCTGGACTATAATCTAGTTTCATAAGTGGGTGCCGTTTTAGAAAGTTTTGTCACAAACTGAACCCTGCCCTTCCATCTTCGATTCCAACACTGTTGGGTTTTCAGCCTTCGTTTATGGATGCAACGTGTCATACATACAAAATCCACAAGCTTTCAGTTCAAATAATGATTCCTCTTATCTATATACTATTTGGAGTGCATATACGAGCGCACTTTTTCTACACCATAATAGTTTATCCCCAAACCCCCGCAGTTACCACAATATCTCATCCTTTTTTTTCATTCATATGCACATCCACCTTTCTGCGGTATATTTTCCTTCGAGTATTTTCGTTGTTTATATGCAAAATTGCCATAAAAAGTCAACTGTATATCTCTTCCTTTTTACGCATTCAAAAGCGACATCATTTCAAATGAATTTTCATAAGTTTTTTTTTCATGCCTTTTGATTGCAGAGTTTTACCTGAATTGACGTTACAAGACGTGCGCAAAGAAATTGCCTATCAACTTGGTTATGATACTCTTCCATCTGAATTCGTATTCCTGCGCAGTATCGGAAGGAATTTTGCCAAGGTAAAATTTAGAATTTGAAGCCTTTGATCCGTTCATTGCTACAGTGTACAAATTAATTTTAAGCAGGTTGAACCATGCACGTCTCGTTATGTAAATGTTCCAATATATCGACTATAATTTTTCTGTTACATTTTTATAAACTGTTAAAATTTTTTGAATGTTTTGAATTTTATTTTAAAGTACAAATGAATATAATAAAAATCCAAAGCCGAACACGAACATTTAAATTTTCCAAAATTAAACCATTTTTTAAAATAAATACTTAATCACACATGACAACAAACTAGTAGCTAGTAAGTAGTTCTATCAGCAGTTTAATTTTTTAACATTAAGTTTCACTTTAATTTATGAAATTAATTATTAAAAGAATATACAGTGTTTACATGTATTACATGTTCAGATTGAAGATAATAAAATATAAACATTCAGTGGATAAAATTAAGAACGTAACTTAAATTCAACGTCTTATATTTGAACGAAAAACGCTTTTTTACTAAAAATTGCATTGAGGTGACTATCTATTGAGTGCCCCTGTGGTTTGTGCCCTTTCACTTGAGAAGTGAAAGGAAGGACTGTAATC
>JAQGBW010004735.1:0-13222 GCA_034698625.1 Julus scanicus
ACGTTGTTTTCTATTGGTATCAATAGAAAATTTCTATTGGTTTTATTGGTTTCAATTGGTTTCTATGGTTTTCTATTGTTCAGTCAATACAGCTAAACCATAGAAGTCAATAGAAGTCAATACAGGAACCATAAAAACAATTAAAACCAATAAAAGGTCCAAATAACAATAGAAACCAATAGAAATCTCTATTGGTTTCTATTGCTTTTTTCACCAGGGTTGCCCTGGTGTAAAAAACAATAGAGATTTCTATTGTTTTCTATTGGTATCAGTAGAAGATTTCTATTGGTTTTATTGGTTTAAATTGTTTTCTATGGTTTTCTATTGTTCAGTCAATACAGCTGAACCATAGAAGGCAATACAGGATCATAGAAAACAATTAAAACCAATAGTGTCCAAATAACAATAGAAACCAATGCAAATATCTATTGGTTTCTATTGTTTTTTTTTACCAGGGTGTTGCAAAAGTCACCCGGTGCCTATAATGAAATTCACGGGGCGATTTATAGAAAAGCGACAAGATTTGATCAGCAATATTCTATAGATAGGTTTCATCTGTTTAGGTGTATTTTAAACTAAATAATTTACAAATGGTATAAAGCGTTTCCTGTAGAAAATGCTGCAAGAGGGGGTGGCGCCATCCCGCAGAGTATGCCTCGTATATTTTATATGGTTCTTTATCTGACATCAATTTTTATTTTACTGATATGCCAAAATTTCCATTTATCAACTTTATCAACTCAACTACCATTCCTTACTCTCTTATTTGGGTTCTCAAATTTCCAAGTTTTCATATTCATGAATCAACATAAGAATCTACAATTTGTTGTCCTTTAAAATAAGCACTGACTGCCGAAAACTTTTCTTTTCATAGAAATTGTATAGTTTTCAGTAATACGCCATATTTAATGGCATATTATGCCGTAACAATGATCTGCCATTAAATGCAATGAAAAACACTTTTTACGGCAAGCAGTAAGTTTAGAATTGCACAATTGACTTGGATGATTTTATACCATTTTATCCATCAAAAATAATTGTAAGGGGGCATCCAACAGCATGCAGTGAAAAATTCTTGTGCTAAAGTGGTCACTGTTAACGGTCACCACTGCTGACAGAATTGGATAAAAATGCAAATTCTGACTAATTCTACTAACATTTCAATTCGAGTTTATGTGAAAGTCCTCCATAATGCCCTCGTTATAGAAAATTTAAGATGTCAGAAAATAGGAATACATTGATAATAATGTATAATTTTCGTTTGATCATTCGCATCAAAGACGTCATATATGAAGGTTATTTGGTGTTTTACATGCTCGTGGTTATCTAGCAAAATATCTTAATTGAAACGTGAGGAAATTTTATTATAGCTGCTGTAACAAACATTGTGTTTGGCATAAAAAGATAACGTATTCACAGCCACCGTTTTGTAACATTCTCATGTTGCCTATCTTTTCTCTTCTTCTAAAGTGGATAAAACCTCTTTTCAAATATTTTGAAGAAAATAATAACAATTCGGTAATAATAACAAAAGTGGGCCTTACTGTTGCTAGAAACTTTCTTTGTTGGAAGATCCCACACACAAAAAAAACCGCAATCATTATGGTTACACGTTTCTAATTAATCGTGTATGGCATCATGCAGTGCATATACATTGAAAATAGCTGTAAAAAACTTAAAAAACCTCCGTATTGATTACAGCTACCTACTTTTAAAAATTCATTAGGTAGTACCTGTAACACGTGTATTGCACCTATATAGAATTCATTGCTGTTTAATATCCATGTTATTACACTCTTAACTGACCTGCTGAAATGTATATATGACATAAAAACGCAATGACAACATCGATCCTAATTATTTTATGTAATCATCCTAATAACGTTGTTGTTTTTCTACAGTTGTAATCGTTTATTTTAATTGTCCACAATGAAGCATTCTGTTTATTGAGCACACGGAAAATACCGTTGCCATATGGCTAATTTGCCTTTTTCCCAATGGTATGCAAATGGTATTGATTATTCAGCCCCCCTAATGTAAAAGCAGGAAACTATCGCTGCTTGAAACGAGATCCAGTGGCGATTCGTGTTAAAATACGATGCTAAACTCATTGTCTGGGCCCTCATGTAATGCTCTAGAAAGACGGCCATCTTGAAAACGTGCCGCCATCTTGCTGCGCACCGAGGTCATCCATTTTTCTCGAGCATTTGCATTTAGGAAATAGTGGACCTTCACTAGTTTGTCAAATAAATTACAAATGGTTGGCAGCCTACATGTTGCATCCTAAAACACACCAGGGAACGTATTTTCATTTACAGGTTTCGTCAGTGTTTCCTGACAGACCGCCATCTTCTTGCGGAGATGACACATTTTCAGCTTTTTAAAAAAAAAAAAATAAATAAAAAAAAAAATATTGTTTTTGGGCTCTACAATTAAGTTTGTTGTTTCGTAGCTTGACTAATTCGATTAGTCGACGGATGTGGAATACCGCAGCATCAAAGAAATGCAATATCTGTGAAAATTTCTCTTAGAACTCTTTAATTTAGTTATGGGGATGTGGATGCTAATATTCTGGCTTACGTCAATCTTTTATTTTGATGTAAATAACTTAAGAAATAGTGTACAGATCATTAGTTCATCGTTTAACAAACTCTTCAGCATGAAGGGAATTGACGTAATGTTTTCCTACATTATTAAGTTGGAAATTTTCCAGTCTTGAGTTGAAAACCACGACATTTTTCGAAAATCATTCATGCTGAAAGCGATTGTAAATGATGAACTAACCTTCAAGACTTATTTTTAACATAAGTTATTTACATCAAAATAAGCATTATTTTAATGTTGCATATAAACAAATTATTTACAATGCTGGATGAATTTCTTATGGTGGTCTTCAAACTGGTTACTCGCTTAATACCTGTTATAAAATAATAAAAACAGAATAAACGTTTTTATTGTTAAAAAGTGAGTTTTATTTTAAACCATGAAATGATCTCCCCTGCTTTTTTATCTAATTTAGCTTTCAGAGCACGTGGTAGAAATGGTGAATGGCATGTACAAAAATCATAATATTAAAGTTATCATTTGTTACTTACTTTATTAATTAGCATAAGAAGTGTATTTTTCTCAGAAATGTGTAGAGACTACAAGTTTATTAGAAAACAGAAAAAGTTATTTGTGACCTATATGTGTAGTTTTCTAAATGTCCCAAACGTCTAAGGTGTCTAAGGTGTCTAAACGTGTCTCAAGGTGCTAAATGTTCCATGCAACTGTTCTGCATGCACATATCATTGTTTATAAAGTCAGGTAACCATCGGAATTTTAAGTAGTTTTATCTAAAAAAAGTATTTCAAAATGGCGTTCCCTTTCAAACTTTTGTTGGCACAAACACTCAAGTCATGGGTAAAACCCCCACTGTTTTTTGTTTTCCACATACAGTGGAGTCTCACTTTTGCGAATATGAGGGGGAACAGAAAATTCTTATAAGTGAATAAACCTCACTTATACGAATATGAGGGTGAACAGAACTTTCTTCATATAAGTGAATACAATGTGCATGTACATGTACTAGCAGGTTTCGTGGTTACTGTGTTTTAATAAGTAGAGAATAATTCTTCTTGAAAAACGTCGATTAATAGTTTTGGCATTGTATATGTACATACAAAGAAGAACAGAAACAAAAAACAAGATGTATTTGATATATAATCACAAATAATAAGGTACATGTTACTTAAGTTACATCTTCAGAAATGTGCATGCTTATTAAATATTATGTGAAAAAACGTCTCATAATTGAATAGTATTTACGCAAGGGGATTACATCAGGGGAAGGAATCACCCTTTGTATAAGTGGAAGTTTCATATAACTGAATATCGTATAAGCGAATAATGCATTACACAGCTGCCAAAAATGAACTTAAGAAAAACTTTTAAAAACTTAAGTTATTCTTTAGTTTTTCTTCAGTTTTTTGCATAGAGTTCGTCCAAACTGCAGTTTTTTTGCAGTTTCACTTCAAAAGTTGAGTTTTTCTAAATTTTTTTGTAAGGTTTTCTTAACATTTTGGGAAAAAATGAACGTTATTCTTTTTAGTGAAAGTTATTCTTTAGTCTTTTTTGCATAGATTTCGTCCAAACTGCAGTTTCACTTCAAAAGTTGAGTGTTTCTTAAGTTCATTTTTGGCAGGGCCAGCTAGCTAGGTTCAAAAGGAGTTTTGCCGGGGAACAATAAATTGCTTGCCTGACTGAATGTTTCGAATAAGTGAGCTTCGTATAAGTGAAACTCCACTGTATAGCTTTTTTTTGTCTGTTAAGGATGTGTTTTCAGAATTTGCCCTATAAAAAGTTGGTACCATCATAGATCTGATTTTGAAAAATTCCTGGTTCTGCTCCAGCATGGTTTTCCTCTGAATTAACGCTGTTTTGCGTATTCAACTAATGGGTATGTCCCAATGACGGACGTAGGCTTCGTCACACCTCTTGCCTCTTGTCTTTCGTCATTGTCTGTTGTCGTTGCTTTTGGAAGCCATAGCCATTCTGTAAATGTCCCTGACCAACAAGGTCGTTGCTGTTGCACCGCTCGTCCTTGCCTTCTCACTCATTCTGACTCACCCGAATTGCGTCTACGAGCACATTGATACAGGCTTCTCGTACTCCTTACCCATGACTCACTATTTTCACTCGTAAACAACCCGGCGCCCCGTACCCGAGGGTGCCGGGTACTGAACCGGCGAAAGTGAGGAGCACCACCAAAAAAAAAAGATGGAAAGACGCTCATGGGACATTGCGTGTTGAATTCAGATGAAATTCTGAATTACCAAAACAACCTTGGCATTCGTTAGGGTGCTGGTAAAACCGTAGATGATGGCCTTGACATTGATGGTAGGGTTGACCGAAGATAACACCAACTCTGGAATTTTTAATGGGGGTGACAAGGTGAAATTTTAGCTTTAAAATATTATAAAAATCAGCTTTGACCAATGCATGAGGTTATAAACCTTTAGATTGTCTTTAGCAACCTCTTTTTTTGTATATTAGGTGGTGCCATTTCTCTTTTCTCCAAATTGAAATGTGATATTCAGCAACTATCGTCTTGCAAAAGAGCTAGGTTATATATATATATACCAACAAGGATATCAAATACTTTGCATGAGTTTTCAACATTCCAGTTTAAGAAGATTACAACCTATCCCTTTCAATGGGTAAATTTTAAACGATACTCACAGCCAAACAAAAAGAGATTAAATAAAAATAAAAATTGTTTAAAATAGCTTGATGGATCAGCAAGTGCATCATATTGTTGTTTTTCACTTTGAACTGGTAGATTTTTTTAAAATTAATAAGTTTGAAAAATGTCCGTTAATTGGCACATGCTGCCAGCACGTGCAGTACGAGAATGCTTATTATTTATCGGACTTTTTTCAAACTTATTTATTAATTTTGTCGGCAATTTACCATTTTTTGAGTAATTCGCCAATTTTGAGGACTCAAGCTGCACAAATCTGGAAATTTCCAAACATTTGTCAGGCAGGGTATATATTCCCTTGTACATGTCAATAACATTTTTATTAGTCCATCACCCCAGTTTTAGTTTAGAAAAAGATGGCTTTACCAATTTTATGTTACCCACTAAAACAATATCAAAAAACATTTGTTTTTCCAATTTATATTTTGACCATGTTGTTTAATAATATGAATTAAGACCATGATTCTGTATTTAACAAAGTATTTGAACATAGTGTCGTTTTTGGAAAAACTTATCGGAATTTCTTAAGCCCCGTCTCCACTGAAAGCAAACATAGGAAAACAATGTTGATCAACATTGTTTGCTGAAACAAATTTAGAAAAATAAGTTTGCATTCCGTGATGTTTGAGCAAACTTATGACGTTTTTTTTTTGTTGCCATACCATGGTTTCGTCAATATGTTTCCAATCGCTCGGGAGGCGGTCCAAATCTAAGGCCGGGTCTCAACTGCAGTCAACATTCAACATAAAACATGCAAACACCAAACATACAAACACTCAAGACAAACCTGAAACAATGTATTTCGTCAACATGTTGATGAATTTTGACCTGTCTCCATCAAAAAGTTGACAGATTCAGTCAACAAATGCGTCCAGTTTATGGCGCTTCTACCAAGGCTGTATATACTTATATGGCTGAGCATGCGCAGTAAAGTGGCAACATTTTCCCCCTTTGATCTGGACCGTCTCTTGAGCGATCAGAAAAATGTTTACGAAACTATGGTATGGCAACAACAACAAAAAAAAAACGTTATAAGTTTGCTCAAACATCATGGTAGGCAAACTTTTTTTTTCGAAATTCGTTTCAGCAAACCATGTTGATCAACATATTTGCCGTATGTTGATCAACATATTTGCCGTATGTTGATCAACATATTTGCCGTATGTTGATTGCAGTGGAAACGCGGCTTAATAAGGGGGAAAATGTTTCCACTTTACTGCGCATGCTCAGCCATGAGGTCAAAAAGCTGCTTTTACCAAGGGCCTTACCAAGCATTCTGGTCCGCATTTGAACACATGGCTGAACATGCCTAGTAAGTAAAGTGGTCCAACTTTTTTCTTTTTTTTGGTGGAAACGCCTCAGCATACAGCAACTTGTTGATGTATTCACTGTTTCAGGTTTGTGTTTGGGTGTTTGCATGTTTTATGTTGAGTGTTGAATGTTGCCTTCAGTGGAGACTGGGCTCTTTAGCCATCAGTATGGTGGATTAATGTAGTCGATGTCATTAACCTTTGACTTCCTCCAAATACATCACCTCAGCACACCGTGAAATAACTGACATTTTATGTTCTAACTACCCGCAGTCAGTTCAGTAAATTAACATAATCTGTTTTACGTGAATGCTGGCACGACGCCATTAACGCCCCAGGATAAAGAAGCCAATGGACGTGAATGTCTGAAGTGCATGATTAAGTGCACGTCAATACAAAATCTAAAAACCTGTCAAGGAATTCAATTTACCTTCTTGCTAATGAAGGATGGATTTCTAATGTGTAAATTGATACATTCTGTGTGTTTTTTTTGTAGATGCGTTACACTAAAAAGGTGTCCATGTGGCCAGTGGGATTGGTCACTCAGTTGGGCGTTAGCACCCCCGTGGTCAAGAATGGCAAAGTAGTGGACTTTTATGATGGATGGATTGCCAGCAGAGTTTTTCCTGTGGATATGGCGGGATTTGCAGTCAACGTCGGTTTTCTGAAATCGGTAAGTTATGCAGTGCTATTGTATACACTTGAAAAATTGAAGTCGATGATCAGGTGATGAGCAAGCATTAAAGATAAGATTTTTCTGACAGTGATTGTGTTTATATTTGGCTTTTGATAAAGCTGTGTTTTATGACACTATTAATAACTGCTGACCGGCAGTCTGCCTTATAGGGGTGATCCATAAATTATGTCACACTTTTTTGCCTCTTTTCAAACACCCCCCACCCCTTTGTCACAATTGTCACAAATTTCATTACACCCCATCCATAATGATGTCACAACTTAATTTTAAATTAATGAAAGCAATGTGGATATTAATAACATTATATTAAATAATAGATTGCTATAAATTTTAAATTTAAAGCTAATTCATGTTTGATGAGTAGCAATCGGGGAGAAAGTTTTAAGTCACTACAGGACCCAAATCTTTTTTCCCGACTGCTATTCAAAATTTCAAGTGTTAAAAAAAAATTTACCACATGTTTTTTACCTTTTGAAATAAATTTTGATTGTGTGATGTCAAATTACCGAACCACCCCCACCCCTTGGTCACAATTGTCACAAAAAACAACTCACCCACCCCCTAGGTGTGACATAATTTTTGAATGGCCCATTAATCGGCACAAAAGGTTTTTTTATACAGGAATAGACAACATTGCTTTTGATGATCGTGTATTTTGGGATTTTTATCATTTTTCTTAACCACTAGGGATGGTCACAGAACTAATTCTATCCACGCTGAAAAATTAATCCGCTTGATTTTTGAAAAAAATCTGTTTCCTTATCTAAGCAAAATTTGGCGTGCTCATTTATTTGTCACGCATGCGCACATGCTTTCTATAAAAATTCAGCCGATATTTTTTCACAATTAGGATAAAACTAGTTGCGTTGCCATTCCTACTGTATTTACTAAAAAAACAATTTAATGTTCTTATTCAAATTCCTAAATAGATTATACTATAATCATAATTTCTGCACGGTTGATTATGGCCATCTTCACATAAATTAGCAGTTTTGCCCATTATTGTAATATTTCATACAAGGAATACTTGATGGAAATTTAGATGTTAAACGTTTTTCGAATGCTTTCCTTAAATTTCAGCGTCCAAATGCAACAATGCCGTTCAAGGCTGGTTTCGAGGAAGATGGATTCCTCAGGAGCCTCAGTATCACTAAAGGCGATATCGAACCCAAAGCGGATAATTGTACAAAGGTAAAGAATTTTCTTAGTTATTTTTCACCGAGTTGAATCTTAATTTCCAAGGGAATGTTACAAAATAAATCTTATTCTTTCTCCCCAGATTTACGTTTGGCACACGAAGACAGTGTCTAACAAAACGCCACAGAAGATGACTGATAAGGACAAGAAGAAATTCAACAACACAAACTTATTCTCTCTCCCCAACATCGTGTGAAGTTAAAGAGTACGGAAAGCATTCGAGGATGCTCATACGAGCTTCGGATGTGTGCTGTCACCTGGTGTCTAGCAAAAAGCAGCTTTCCTCAGCCATATCGTTCCTTCTGAGCTCTTTTTTCTCCTCCAGTCTCATTACTTCTCGTTGGACAGCCAGTTGGACAGGTCAGGCATTGATCTTCACCATCTTATATTTTAGGCTGCACGCGTAAACGAGGAGATAACTGGAACCTAGACATTGTGAATGTGATCGAACTCATCGACGACTATATTGATTGCTACAACGAACTCCCATTATGAACAGGTTAATCCCTTGGTCATGTCCTAAGCTCGGCAATATTTCTCCATTCTGCAAGTACGGGCGGTCAATCGTGTTACGGTGTCCTCGACCACAGACTTTTCGAGACGGTGACGAAGGTCTCTTTGCATTTTCCATTGCACGAAGGTTGTTACAGATCATGTGACAGAATATTGCTGAGCGAGGGTCCAGAGAACAGAAGGGATTTTGGAAAACAGTGGCTTTAATTTTATTTTTTAAAACCGCGTTTTTATTTATTTGATGGATGGTTGCTGGATTGGGTTGCGCGCAACTCAAATGGCGCCACCGCTTATCCTTGCCCTGCCATGCCCTTTGCAAAAGGAGCCCTTGTTTATGGGCAATGGGTGAAAACGTCCTTTGGAAAACTATAGCTTCTGTTTTAAACTCGCACGAACAGCGGCACCATCTGAATTCCACTCGTGGAAACTCTCGAGTGGCGGGGTGAGAAAATTCGGAACCTCACATTCCTATAAATCCAGCCATGCTGATGCAGGTAGTCTCTAAATGGTTCTCAAGAACCAGAGTTTTTAAACGTTTGTTGATTGAAGACGCCATTAGTCAGTCAGAACGCTAGTTGGTTAGAATAATGCAGAAACAAATTTTTGGAGAGAAATTTAGAAAGCAATACGAAAATCAAATCAAGAGCAATTTAAATTTAGCCAGATCAACTCAAACTATATCGACCTAAGCTTTTAAAACATTAAAATAGATGCTGTAGCACCTAGTATATTATCATAAAGCGCCGCAGATCAAAATCTGTAAGTGGTTGATTTCACGGGTATGTTGCACGTTATAGGTCCTTAGTGACACATAATTCTCATTGGTTCACGTGCGAATCTCACGCAGACGTCACTTGGGTCTTGTGCATATTACAATTTGAATGAACATGATGAATTGATTCGCCTACACTTAGGCGAGAGGAGATAAATTTGAACATTACTGTTGCTCAAACAGTTGAATTTTAATTGTCCAATTTTAGCACTCATTCCCTTTTTAACTTTTTAATAGAGGTGATCCTTCCAGAGGATATCTACAGTTCAAAAGAGATAAATCTATATCGTTGCGTATAATCTGTTTTCTATTTGGCATCCGTGCAGCTTCATAGATGGCGCCCGAATCGAGTTGCCTTTCTGAGTTTTCTTTTTTTAAAATTTAATTTCACATTTATGAATGTGTTGAAATTCACAAGTCACGGAATGGATTTCGTCCTAGTTGAAGCTGATTTGCGTAAAATCGGTTGAAATGTTTATATGCGCATGCGCTCTCTTCATGACCTCACCAGGATTGATTACAGTGCATGCGCATTCAGTGACTTGGAATAATATTTTTCAAAGTGGAAAAATCTCCAAATGTAATCTTTCCAACATTACAAAAAGTTTATTACATTGAAAATATTGCAGTTACCCCTGGTGAAAAAAACAATAGAGATTTCTATGGTTTTCTATTGTTCAGTCAATACAGCTAAACAATAGAAGTCAATAGAAGCCAATAGAAGTCAATACAGAAATCATAGAAAACAATTAAAACCAGGGACATCTGTAGCTGCAATATCAGGAATGCAAATTTGAATTTTTAAAAATGTAATGAATGCAATTTGTGAATTACAAATGTCATGGAAGTATCTGTAAACGTTGCACGGAGAGCTACATGTATAAGGAAGGGTATGATGCCTTGAATGCTCCAATGGTATACCGGGTTTAATAAGTCAAACTCGGGGTCTATGAGACAAGGTTACTAACAGAATTAAGCTCAATTTAGACCCGGTTACTATTAGTTACATGACTATATGGGCAGTGTCCTAACTATTGGAATCGCTTCGATAAAGTTAAATAAGTTGGAAAACGAGTGGAGGCCTTTTTATGGGTAAATGTTATTTTTATACAAGTGACAATGGAAGGGAAGGTGATGGGCAACGAGGGGAGTTCAGGTGAAGGGCGATGGTCACCCACATTAATTTATTTATTTATTATCGTTGTTGATTATCGAAGAGAGAACGGTTGAGGGCTTTGTGTTGCATATCAGTGGCCATTTGATAAGTCTGGCAAACTGACAAGTCGGTGGATATTCTTTGGAGTCTTCCTTTTCCACTCTTAAATCATCCGCCATGTTTGCCAAGACTTACTTTTTTTTTTGCCAATCTAGTTGTGTGAAAGTGCAGTCCTCGTCCAAGGGCCAAATCGTTGAAGTATAATCAAAATTGAACTTTTTTGTTTGGAATGAATGAACTTTTGTGCTGTGATTTCTCCTGTTCGTTACCCCTTTATTATTATTATTATTATTGTTGCTGTTGGTTTTTGTTTTATTTTTTCAAATGAAAATGAAGTGGGGGGAGCCGAATGATGGCCACTTTTATTCCGTCGGAAGTTCCATCAGTTCTTCCACGATTGAAAACTGCGGGACGGTTGCAATCTCACAAGTGCGGTGGACATATCCTAGGTCGTGTGGAAAGTAATTCTTTCTATGATTGCTCGGTTAAAACTATTATTATTATTCAGGGACTTTATTAAAAAATTGAATAACTTACTTTCCTGCTGTTACTCGTTTTTCTTAATGTTTATTTTATGCCCAACTAGTCGTTAATTTTATTAATTCTGGAAATTAATAAGATGCTTAGCTTTTAAGTTTATTTTGCTGTAGCCATCAGATTTCATTTCAAGACTGTTAAGAGGTGTAACGTCATTATTTGCTTCCTTAAAGTTCTTCAATGGCCAACAGGTAAAGTGAATTCTTGTTTATTATTCCTTTGCTGTTTAACATTTTCATATAAAAAATGTAATACACATGTTATGCCTAATTATTATTTTCAATGTTGATGACTTTTCATTTCAGTGGCGTCAGGCATTTGGTTTTCCGCCAGAGTCCATTGTCCTTCGGTTTTTTTTTGTTGTTTGCTTTTGCCGGGGAAGATGCTTTGCAATGGTTTGCCATTAATTGCTTATGTTATTTGCTTCTTGCTGCTCAGGTGAGTTTTTTAGTACATTTTTGAGAGGCCAATGGCCCCATGCAATGCGTTCACTATCTGTGGTACAGGAAAAAAAAATACCTTCATGTCAAGAACTGATGGCCAATGCACGCCATGTAACATCAAAAACAGGATTCTAAAATCCTTAATGATCTGGGATTGGGCAGTCGTGGAAAGTGCGATAAGTATTTGGGGGAAATAATGAACAGAAATGTAACTACACCAGGAAAATAGAAAGTTCAACTTGCTCTTGTTTTATAAAAAACAGGGTGAATTATACTTAAAATTCGTATTAAACACCATGCTGGAACTAAAGGTGACATCATTGACATATGTTTGGTTTATTTTCTAGCAAATTTACTGGAAACGTTTTTTTTAACTGTTAACATAACTATTTCCAATGTCATTGCAATAATTAAACTTAAGTTAATAACACAACTGTGTAAATGAATCGAGTCTTCAGTTGAAATATAAATATAATAAAAATATACCAGTTGCAGAATAATGTTAACATAAAGTGACCTGAAAACGTCAGGCCACACAAGTCAACTAAAAAACACTATCATATTTTAACCACTGTATAAATATACACATGATTAAGTTATTTGTACTGTTCATTGGTTGCTGTTATATGGATTTAAATCGATGATTAACGATCATATAAGGTACTAACAAGTGTTTACTTCTCCATGCACTTTTTTATTGACAGAATGTTTTATCTACATTTACACCACTATAGTGTTTATGATCATATGAACAGCTGCAAATATTTATGGTATTTGGATTGCTCGAAATATAACACACAGTGTACAAACAATTCTGTTTTTTTTTAAACAAAAATCCTAAAATGTGTCCATTTCGCTTCATTGTTAAAATTTGTAAGAATGCGTACTTAAATTTTATGTATTATATAGATAGCTATGATTAATTTAAATAGTTATCAAAGTCATTTTAGAACTTAAAATATTTTATAATTTAGCAAAAGCAATTAGTATACCATAATGAAAATTAAATTATGTAAAATTAAATTTTCCTGGGAAATCGAGTGTCTTTGTCGAAGGAGGGGGGATTTTTAATTAAGGACAGGATTTAATGTAGTTTTTAGATAAAGCACAAAATACATGTGAAAGTTGTTCTAACATTTTCACATTTCATCTCATACGATTGCAGTAGTTACCAGGCGATAAAACGCCAAGTTATCTGTATTAATTTTGATTGTGATGTTATACTGCGGTTACATGAGCACTGAAAGTACTTCAATTTGAGATAAATAAACGTACCTTAAACCAAGTCTAAAAGT
>JAQGBW010004736.1:0-13221 GCA_034698625.1 Julus scanicus
TTGTCTCACTTTGTTTCAGCAAACCGTGTTGTAGAACATTTTTGTTCAATGTTCAATGCAGTGGATACTAGGCTTTATAGATTAGATGACGCATTTCAAAATGTTTTTTTTATGTCGACACTATATTTGGACAAGCCCGTTTATAAAACCACGTTTCGACAAATTGGTTGGCAGAAACCTTGTTTCTGTTTTTGTTTGCACTATTCTGTACTATAGGCATATCGGATTCTAAGCGACCATGGCTAAGGTTTCCATATATGCATGTGGTCAATACATGAAGAATACCATTAAATAGTAACATTAAAAACAAACCTGAGTATAAGTCCACTTGCAGCACTAATTGAATCTGAGTTGTGTTAAAAAGTACACCCAAGCGTAGGCCTACTTGTATAAACACCGGCTCTTATCAGACTTTACAACTAAAAGTTTGCTATTTATTATGGCTAGCCCCAATAAACTATCTGTTAATAGTATTATAATTGACTATCTTTAAGAAAAATTTAAATATATACGTGAAAACGGCTATTAGACATGTGGCCTACAACACGTGAGTTCAACCATGAGTAAACGTCTATGTACAAAACATGTGTCTCAAATGTAAAAGCAGCGATGTCTGAATTTATGGACGAGTTTATAATTTGTTAAATTTGACCTCAGGGTTAAGCAGGTTTTTTGTGAATTTTGCATGTGGTAAACCCATGCCAAACGAGCAACGCTAGATTCATTTATAGACAGGTGTGCCGTCTGGTTGCAATGAGACGGTCTTGTACAGTTATTACCAACAATGCAAAAAAAAAAATTAAGAATATATTTTTTTTATGTTTTTAGAAGTTGTATTTACAACAAAATATCTCATCTATGTAGAATAAATCATTCGACAAGTAAATAATATTTGTGAAGAATTTTTTAAATAATAATCGGATAAATTGTAAAATTTTACTAAACATGATCCATGGACGGTTCGTTGTACATGCATCATGTTTTGGCAAATATTACATCTTGCCCAAAAACAAAAATATACTATACTAAATAGCAGACTTTTGCAAATCGTTCATATATATACTCGCAGAAGTGCTGATTACTAGTACTTGTAGTTGTGGATAGTATACAAGTAGTACCGTCAGAATTGCAAAAGTACTGTTAATGTAACTTATTTTAACATTGTATATAGGTTTAACTACAAACAGAAACAGAAACAATCAAAAAAAAAAATTTTTAAATTTTAATGAATATGAGAAAATAAAAACCTTAGACATTAGCAAATCTTAATAATTAAAAGGTGGAAAAGGAACAGTAGATCTGATAACGAAAAGACCATAAGCAGAAATGTGTAAAAATTAGGATATAGTAATATTAGATTTTAGGATGACCCTCATTTCAAGTTACTCAAATGTATTAAATACGACTCAATTACTTATTTAAAAGTATTTCTATTCAAACTTGATTACATTGGTACTCATCAGATTACGTTAATGCTTAAGCACATATAATAAACACCTTTTGAGAAATTTTTTGAAATCGAGTGCATTGTACTCTTAAGTTTTCAGTACATTTGCATTCTATTACTTTTGTACTCATAAACTATAAGGTATAATGATGTACCCATATATAAGTATACATTTTGTATTAAATTACTCTGTGTTCAGCATTAGTTTGCTCGTTAGGGGCCATTCAAAAAAGACTTTCCCAAAATTCCTTCAAAAATTGACCTCCCTTTCACTGACCTTAAACTTAATTAAACAGAAAATCCCAAAACTGAAAAATACCATCATTAGTTGACGTCCATAATGGATTTCTCCCCCTCCCCTTCCCGTCCACATACCAACAGATTCGTCCCCCACACTCTCTTGAGAACGTCCTTTTTGAATGGCTCCTTACTCAAAATAGGCACCCCTATTACACTGCTAAATAGCACCCCCTCCCCTTATTATTTACCTACTTATAAGAAAAAGGTGTATGTATTTATTTGTAGGGGAAAATAATCAGTGAAGATGGCCTCAGCATGTATCTAAATTTTGATAACATCAAAATCGAAGGATAAACATGTTATTCCAACTCATCCAGTCTCCCATGGAGAACAATGCGTTTGCATGGGTCAAAGGGCACCAATAACCTCGGTCGATTAAAACCAACCTAATACTTTAATTGGTTACCAAACGCGCGGCATTGGTTTCAAATAAAAGCGCCCGATTATATTTCGTTGACATGCTTTCAGGAAAATCATAATTCATTTTACGCGTGGGAGGTTGGGGGGGGGGGGTGCCCCTAAAAACAACAACATTGATTGACTGCAGGAAATTCCGCATAGCCTAACGGGCGATTAAACCCGTTTTAGCCATGGGAAAGCAATGGAAAAGGAAGACCGACAATCGTTCTAAAACGTCGATTGCCCCAATCGAGGCATGGTACAACCCGCCTGGGTATAAATAATGCATTTGAAATTTGCATGAAACGTGCGTCTGCACGTATTAAATTATGCAGTTTTAATTACGTCAAGTGAGGCATGCCCGTGTATAGAACGCATCAAAAGTCGGATTAATTCTCGAAATTCATTATTAATGGACGGAGTGGGCTGGCCGAGAACAGGTGGGGTCAGCGTAGGTTGCAAAACGAGATCCATGAATAAAACAACGTAAACATATTTAAAAACGGGGCTTTACCTTGGTTCAAATGCCGACACGGACCGCCAGGGGGAGGCGCAGGTATCGATCCCAGGTGCAAGACGCTCAAAGAGGTACCTGCGATAAAAGGGGGAGACATAAATTAGGTCGCTGGTGACGTCACTCGTGGCCACTTCATTCACAACTCGTTTTTCAAAAATTTCGTGAATAATTAAAAGCACGCTAATTAAGCGATGCAATTACTTAATTGCACGCATTGTGACTACGGCACACAATGTATAGTCAACAATCTGCACATTTGGGCGATATTTTTACATGGGCGTCGATTATTTAAATGTGATTGGAAAGAATACCTATTTGAAGTTATCTTAAACAAGATGAATTTTCATTAACTTTGAAATACTTTAGCACGATTAAGCGGATGTCCCTATTATGTGAAGTTTCATCGTTTACTCGATAGGATTGTGTTAATCCTTTCAAATGTGTACAAATATTCCTGGAACCTTATGTACTTTTATTCTAAACAAACTGGCACATCCATTTGATTATTTTTTAAACTTTCTTTCTATTATATATGCATGTAATGGACTTTCGTTAATTTGGACATGGCAAACCTGGACTCTTTTTTAATACCATTCCTTATGAAACCAAAGGTGCGCTGTTTAGGGTTATTTAATGTTTAGCGTTAACGGGGGTTTGAAACCCTATCATTTTCACTGGGTAAATTTGCAACGACACTCGCAGCCAAACAAAAAGAGATTAAATAAAAATAAAAATTGATTAAAATAGCTTGATAAATCAGCAAGGTCATTCGCTTGTTGTTTTTCACTTTAAAATGGTAGATTTTTTAAATTTAAATTATTTTTTGGATTGTTGCACTCACAAATTGCTTATCTCATGCTGCCACCTGCTGGCAGCATGTGCAAAATAACAGACATTTTTCAAACTTGTTTATTAATTTTAAAAAATCTACTATTTTAAAAAGCTATTTTAAACAATTTTTATTTTTATTTAATCTCTTTTTGTTTGGCTGTGAGTAACTCGCGAGAGTTACATAATCTCTCGTGGAAACGCACCTTTAGACATGTTTTAGATACGTGTGAAAATTGAAAGCAGTATATAGTAGAACAAAAAAACATGCCCGCGCCACAGTCTGTTTACCTCCTACGACGCTCACAGGCAGGATACCCTTTTAAAATAACAAAGCGATTTATAGTTGACAAGCAGTAAACAAATCAGATTCCGTAAGGTGCCGATCGGTGCGACCTCTGTGTCCGCCATTGCGAGCAATTTCAGCGGCCATCTTTTGAGCAACTGAAACCATCTGCCATGTTTTGACTGGGTTCGATTTAAGTCAACATTAACGTGGCAATGGAATACTATATTCATTAACTTGTATTACAATATGACAGGGGGTATGCAGTGTATATTTGTAGAAGCGGAAGCAAGACTGTAAATTGGTTTAATTGCTATAATATATTTATATTTTGTTGCACAACAATTGTTAAAGATAATAAACAACCTGTTTCTAAGATTGCACGTTAAAAAAATTTCTTAGAACATGCATGTTTTGCATTTTGTCTTTCCAATTTATTAACCACAACAATTAGGAAACACTGCACTTAAGCAAGATACACCCTGAGCAAGAAAACTTTCAGGTGTAATATTTTGTAAAAAAAAAAAAAAAAAAAAAACATCACAGAAAATATTTAACTGACGGAAAATATAGATGAGCAACTTTGTTGAAAACATGTATCCAAATGCAGGAGACAACATTGTTTCAACCTGTTCAAACTTGTTCCGCCTGTACCTTACATGACTTATAGAACACACCGTTTTAGAGATCTTTCAATGGGGAAAACAAGTGCGTCTTATAATTGATGAAATACCATAATATCGATTTAGGCTTCAAATCACATCGTCAGTGAGATGTTTAGCAGAACCCCAATCATCCCCGAAATTCAAGAATTTTTACAAATTTCAAACCCAATCGTCAAAATATAAAAGAGGAATTGCACTTTTGAGAATTTTCAAAGGAAAAAATGAAAACTTTCTAAAGTAAAATGCAAATTTTCAAAAGGTAAAAACGAAAATTTTCTGCATTAAAAGTGCGATTTTCCTTAGGTAAATATGCAATTTCTATTTCACCTATGCCAATGATGGCCAAAAATATTTTTTCCAAATAGTCCACCCCAATATTCTGGACCATATCCCCCACCCCAAATGTGATATCATATACGGCTTTGAAATGATTCAAGTATACATTAGCACGCTGTCTTACAATTAATTCATACTTGTATGTTCAGAATTGGGTCTAAAATTTCTCTTGAATGACTATAATATGCTGGAAATTCACATGTAAATAAAACTATTTCCTTTTTAGGAATAGTTGTCTCTCCACTCCCTCACTTTATCATTTACAGAGAACTTATTACATTCATGTTTGCTACTTGTATAACTGTATCCATCCAACTGTCTGTCATCTGTTGAGAGGTTAGTGCGATGGCACTGCGAAGACAGTTAGTCGTCATTTTTAAACGAATAAAGACGCACAGGGCCTTAAGACATGACAATTTCCTTATAGGAATAACCTATATATTGTGTGTAGTTTTATGCACGCATGTTAGCATCCTATATCATTTTCTAAGTACTCATACGCATGCAATCATGAAACGTGGGGTGCAGATAATGTGTATCAAAGTCATGCATGCTTTGTCATATACGCATATAGCTGACGTGGTTTAACGGAATATAACGCCATTAAAGTAATTTAGCAAAGTGCTGTACTTAGGCATCTAACCGCAACCGATAAGGTTTTTATGAGAGCCGTTTGCACGAAAGCCCATGCATGTAGCCATTGTCTTCGCGGTCATCAAAACCAAAAATCATTTTCAGAGTTAGAGCCACCCCCCTCCTATTTGCATGCGATGGATTACTTGGCGTGTCCAGGGCAACACATGCAACATGTGAAAAGAATACGGTCCCAAAGTTACGCTAAAGGCAACATTTCAACCGTGGACATGTGACAAATTGGACAGACCATGAACCTGGACTCGTTTACAGTAAACGTGTTGAAATTCACCAAGGACGATACAGTACCAATCCCAGATTTCTTATTGCTAATTTTGGGAACTTTAAAACAACCAGTGGTACTATGAAGTTATCGGGCCTCAATTTACAAACTAGGTTATAGGTTAGGTTAGGTCAGGTCAGTATGATGGATCCGATCTGACATTGTATACATAGCCTCTGTAAATTGAGGCCCGATAACTTCATAGTACCCAACCAGTTAATCGCCAACAAACTTTAAAAAGTCATTTCATGATTTTTTCCTCAAATATTCTGAAGATATCCAAGGGCATGACCCAAGGCGACCGACACATATTTCAGGCAAAAGTATTCCAGCTTCAGCGTCATGCAACACTGATTGATGGATATTTGAGTGTTCAAAAACATTGTACACATCTAGAATACATTTGATGAAAACTTGTTTGCTAGCAAGTATGTACTTGTCTAAAATTTTATTCACTCTCTCGAAATTTTCACAAACAAGTCGGAAGTCATGTTCAGTGGTGCAAAATTTATTAATTTATGGTACATAATTTGTAATAATCATAACCAGAATCAAATTCAGAATGTTAGATAAAATTATTTACTCCATATAATAATGTGTTGATGGAAAAAACTCAAAAGTTTCATTTCATGATTTTTAGTAATCATTACCAGAATATATTACCAGAATTAAGTAAAAAAATTTAAGTTCAGAAGGGTAGAAAAAAATGTACTACATCTGAACCCATCTTTTTACCCAAAAAATAAATTTTATACTTGAATCTTTCAATGAATCAGATGCCAAGCAAATAAGGGCTGGTAATTGTGCAATTTCAATTTTAGTACAAGTCAATATGAACACGGAAATGAGTGACACACACAAGTGTGTCATCCTGCGTTTTGCTAGCCACAATTTGGAAACGCCTATTTAACGAAATGTTTCAATGACGCAATGCGTGCCTCCCTTCAGGGATTAGTATCAGGAGACTATTTTCAAACGAGAATATCGAGTACTTTGTATAACATTTATTAACTTGGCTAGTACCAAGATGTTGATCTGATCATGAAACAAAAATATATAAACAGCACAGCACTTCACCATCCAATTGCGGTACTCATGGTCAAGTATCGATATGTGTGGAATACAGAAGCCAATAGAGGAGAACTACATTATAAAACGGCGCATGCGCCATGCATGAGCGCCTCTAGTGGCCAAATTTGCTGGGCCCAGCGTCGTCCATAGAGCATTTCTATTGATTTTGCTCTTTTAGGAACGGATTTTTGTGATATTTGGGAAATTTAACGTAAGTTTATGAAATTCGAGAGTGGAAATTTCACTTTGAGAACGTGTAGGCCACGTGCAAACCATTATATTTAAACAAAACTGCTTTTTATTTGAATGTCACAACGTGTTTCACTTCCATACATAAAATAAATTTCTTTCTTATTTTGGAGTTTTTAGGGATCCTGTGGTATGAAATCTTGGAATTGACGTTCCTAAAGTCGTTTTTACAACATGGAACACAACAATTCCACTTCATAATGTTTGAAAACCCTTTTGAAAAGCGAAATAAACACGTGTAACTCAATGACACGTTTTCGGCCTGTCCCCCCAGGAAAGATCCTAAAACTACCACAGAGGGCGCTAAACGTAATGTAGACCTCTATTATCATTTAGTAAGGTATCAATACCATACTAATATCAGTATAGTATCGTTTCATCCTAATCATGCCTTCCGCTGATTTTTGTACCCTTCCAATCAGCCGGTTAAGCCAGAGAGATGGGTAAGCGGAGGCCGGTTAAGAGGAAGTCAAACTGTTTTGGGTACCAAATGTTACGCCGAATAGTACGTACAAAAGCTCACTCATAGCTAACATGTCGTCAGCAAACGTATTTGTCGTGTACAAGATGGGTATAATGCTAATAATGATGGTTGATTTATGCACACTATTGATCCGTGGTGGCATTGGGATGAAGTGTGAGGGCAAGGGGGTCATCCGCACGCGCCAAATATCCGCAATGTTTGCCCAATAATTATTATATTACGCTGCGTGTGTGTATCTACCAATCAAGGCCGGCCTACATGTAGAATGCTATTGTTTATTATGCCATATTGCATGGGAAAGACAGCAAACAAACGATGGAGGGGATAAGAGGGAGTGCTAAGAGGGTGGGGGATTAATTTGCTTCGGTGGCAGCACGCAGTTTATCAATTGCAGCTCAAGGATATATATTACCCCCTCCAATTTTTCTGTCTGAGATCCCGAATAATATTAAATCTAATCCCTTTTATAAAAGCCCATCTACTTAATGGCATAATGGCAATCAAAAAATCCACAAAACGGACGTTGGTCGTGTTTAGGATGCCATATTTCATGAAAACGTGGCTCAGTCACGCACGCCATGTTTTAATGCATACAGGGTGGGATCGAAATAAAATTTGGAGCATATGTTCAGTGGCAATTCCATATATTGCCAGCGTTTTCAAAATAAACAATTCAGTAAAATGTGGGTATTTTGTGATAAGGGAGTAACTTTGGAATTTTATAAGTGATGCTATTTCAGCCCTGTGACCATATCCAAGTATATATATCTCCATAAGTGCCCACTTTCTGTTTATTAATATATATACAGGTATTGGTGTACATACATGTATGCACTTATCATTTGGTATTTCAATATGTATTTGCCATATTAATACTTTGAGCAATAATCTAAGTGCATGTGTTCATTCATACATGGACATTATACGTAATAAATGACAATATGTATACATGTTTTCAAGTATATATGTATGTATAGTACCTATATATGTAAAACTTCAAACTATAGACATAATGCTTTATGTTGGTTATAAAATGGCTTATATGTTACTACACCACATGCTGTTTCGTTTTACGAACAATGCTTCAGTTCACGAACACATTTCTCTGGGCCACAAATCAAAGGTCTGAGCTTCTGCAATTGTTTTACCAGTTCCAGCAGAACATCTTTGTTACGGATATGTTTTACTAAATACAAGAATGTAAAAAACATGTTAGAATGGCAAAAGTTCATCTCTTGTTTTGCAGATTATGTTTTATCCACGTTTAAACATAATCTGCAAATGAACTTGATTCACAGCATTTAATGGTGTAAATCATGGATGTATATATTGAACTGCTTTCTTCTAATACATATTACTATTATATTTATTTCCTGTCTGTATTATTTCCACACATAAAGCCATAATATGTTAAAAACAAATTTCTAGGACGAAACACATTATTGGGATTTACATTAGTTGGAATAGGAAAAATTGATTCGGTTAACGAACTTTTCGGTATACGAACAGGGTCGAGGAACGGATTAAGTTCGTAATCCTAGGTGCTTTTGTATTTAAATTAGGAATTAAGTATATCAATTTATGTACAAATTAAAACTATACATTTACATGCAGATTTGGTTCCACTTGAAGATTTATAATGTTGACGTTTAGATATGTGGAGAACATATTATTCATCCGTTTTTACGCAAAGTATTATTCCCAGGCATTCAAATTTCTTAAACATTTTTTTATGTTCTCAAAGGCAATGCCTCATCACAATCTCCATTAAGGCTAATCACATTCTGCTATATCGTAATGAGGCCTCTATGAATGACTACTTATGGTGCTAGGATTGCGAATGAAGAAATAAATTTCCAAAATAAAAGTGCCCAAGCTCGGGGTGCTATCAAAGGTAATAAAACCCGAAACTGGAAATAAGGGGAGGAAGTAATAAGCCGTCCATTTTACGCTCCACTTAACAGTTTATTTTTCTGCCCTGGTGAATTTGCGGGACTCTCCTTAATGATTGCCAATAACGTATAGAAATGAAACAGGAAGGAGGGGTGGGGGCGCCACGTGCATGTGGAAGATTCGAGCACACAGTCAATATGGATTATGCTTTTTATATCCGAGTAATGTATATTTTCATGATTAAAAAACTGTATTGATAAAGGGGGTCTTAAACGCAGTTGGGTCAATAAAAAAGTAAGCCTTGTACTATAGCCCTTAGCCATGAGAATACTAAATGAATTTGTGTAAATTCTAGGTAAATCTAGGATCAATCGTGATTATTGTCAACATTCGGAATTTTACGTGAATTGCACTTGTAAGTTCTAAATTGAACTATAAATAAATTTGGTTAACTAAGATTAAATCTTGTCATCGCTGGGTTATCACAGAAATCGAATCCTGCAGAAATCTAATTTTGTTATAAAATTTAGATTTGATATTAAATTAGTTCATTATTAAATGTAAATGCACAGCTTATCAAATTAATCCCCATGTAAATTAACAATTATATACACTTACATGCAACTATTGTGTTTTGTTGAGAATCTTGAAAATAAATCTTAACGTTTTTAGCATAGCCTCTGAATAGAAAAGTAAACATGGACGACGGTGCCCAGTGCCATTGAAAATGGCGCCTACTGAAAACTGTTTAAATATTACTATATATACAAATTTATTTTGGTTGTAATAAAGCAGGGTATCCAGTATTTTCTGGAATAAATTCATGCGCATTTCAAGGGTTTGTCAATTACCACAATATTTCGAAATAGTCTTTTCTAGAAAAGTTGGAAAAAATTCTGGCAATTTCATTTGCATGTATGGTTTGCCTACGAGGGGGGACTTCCACCCCCTCTCGAGAGGTGTTTAACGTGCAAAAATCTACACGGGAGCTTGGTTTGAAATCTCATTCGAAAGAGACGCCACTTAGGGGATTTCTCCCATTCGCAAAAATACCCACCGACCTCGACCGGGGAGCGAACCCCCGCACCTTAGGATCGAGAGGGACCCACTCGACCACCGGAGGCATTTTACGGTATTAAAAATGACACCCCACAGATTTTGCGTCCATGAAACGTACCCCACTCTAATTTACGCCAATGACTCTGAAAATTCGTAAACTGAATCCATTGTGAATATTTTGAAAACCCACCGTTCGTTTTGAATGAAGGTAAGCCAACACTAATAGCACCCATGCCATGCTAAATTGCCATACTCCAGTATATTTAGGGGGAATTATTATTATTATTATTATTGTTATTATTATTATTATTTTATAGAAATATGGTAAGCCAAAGTTCGTAGTAAAATATGCCTTTTTGCAAAAGCGATCCAATGTAGACCCACGACGTGTACAGAGATACGAGATGTGAACAACAGATCGACACGAGGTTACTAACGCCATCTAGGAACATAAGTCTGAACCCTAGAAATATTTCTTGCTATAGGGCCTCAGATTCATACGGCATTTAGCATCACTTTAGGCCTGCCTCATGAAATAAAACAAAATTTACTTCTAAATAAAAATCGTGCCAGTTTATTGCTCTTCTGGTAATTTTTCTGAGGTGTGTACCAGTAATATTGCACAATATTCCATAGCCACCAATATGAGTACACTGAATGAATTTGAAAAACGAGTAAAACAATACTGAGTAATTTCCTGCGCCACTGAGAAAAATACTGAGTAATCTGAATATAAAATGTACAAAAGTAATTGAATGCAAACGTACAAAAGTAGTTGAATGCAAATGTACTCAAAACGTATGAGTGCAATGAACTCAATTAGATAAGTGTACTCACAATGGGTGATTAAGAGTGTTTAATTTATGCTCTCATATTCATTAAGATTTTAATTTTTTTTATATTGTTTCTGCTTGTAATAAAATATAAAACCTACGGTGTTTAAAATAAATTGAGTTCCCTGAACAATATTTTTGCAACCCGCCATACTCGTATCCATAAGTACAATTTACCCAAGTCTGATTAAAAGATACTATTCAGTAGGATTCGCATTGATTCCACAGGTACTCGTATAAAAACTACTTTTCACCTGAGTACATATTTACCCAAGTTTGATTATTCATTTCATATAGTATATATGACTACTGATTACATGTACTCTACTTATGCTATGAAGTACGATTCTACTGCAATCGTAATCAATACTCCTACTCATGAGTACAACATGCCCAACTCTGGTGATATGTTTATGGTAACAATGGTAACAACTTGCTTTGACAGCACATCAAATTTTATCTGTTACCGTGCCTCTACTTTCATGTCAACTTATGACGATTTCGTTTAACAGAACATGGTGCAATCGACATTATAAGAGTATGCGTAATACGAAATATTAATAAATTATATAATAATGGTTACCACCAAGGTTAGCACGCTATATATATATGCACAGGGCTCACCTGGGAATGCGCTCTTAATTCGACTGAATTTTCACGCAAATATTTACCGAGGCTGCATTACACCGTGTTCATACAACGAGCATGATAAATAGATAAGGCAGGGACTCCTGAAAGAGCATGTGTAACAGGTCTGTAAGAATGCAGGGTGTCCACAATTTTAAAACGGAATTTATCGTTTATCACAAGCCCGCTTTGAAAAATATGATTTCATAAAATTTTGTTCTATTTATTTGAAATTTTGCTTAAGCATTGAAATGGTGTTTTATTTGTAAACCAATTCGATTCCATGGAAATTTAATGTTACATAATCAGTGTTCCATAAATTAGCTAAGTACTTTCAGGCATGGAATATTATTTTTTAACTAATATTTTGAATTTTCGCGACCATATTTTTGTATACGTTTTCAATGGTAATAATCATGTTTTTTTTTGTTTGTTTTTTTAATAAAAAAACTAACTTAAGAACTTTGTTTTTAAAATTACAACAACTTGTACGAAAAATCGTTTGAGATTAGGAGGATTGATTTTGTAGTTATAATGATTTCTTAAGACGGGGCTAAAGCCTTATACCTGCCATGTATTTTTTTTAATGACTGATTTGGACTAAGTAATGCAACTATGCAACTATACAACTGAGCAATTTTTTTAAAAAATGTACCCTGTACTTTTTAAAAATAATGTTTTTCAAAACGTGTGTAGTTCATCATTTTCATTTGAGGGGGCGGCCTGTATCTTAAGATTCATCAGTGAAAGCCTAAAAATCCATTTATTTATACTTTTTACTGAAAATATTCAGATAACACCTTTTCTACATGGTAATTCATACTCTACGTAATACTAAATTGCGGAAATACATCGTAAAACATGTGTATTCTTTCTAATTCTGTCTTTGAAAGAAATACATGGCAGGTATATAGGGCTTGGATTTGGCTTGTGCACCGCCATAAGCACGTTCTTTTTCCAAATTTTCAATTTAACAGCATTCAAAATAGATGACGATATCGTTCTAACTCATATTTCATTATATGCAGATGCGAAACATTTATTAACTTGTATTCTAATATCGAATTTGCAATATGCATGCCTTTTTAAATATTACGATTTGTACTGTATCTAAACGTTTCCAACGTCCAAGTAACAACGGTTTAAAAACAATTTGGGTCTTAGGTTTGAATATTTTGGTAAGCAGTCTTAAGGATGTACTTATGCTGAGATTAGACTAAATTTATGTAAAAAACCCAATACACCCATACCTCGATATACGGCCGCTCTTTATACGGCCTTTCGCTATAACGGCCTTTTTTAATTATGGCA
>JAQGBW010004737.1:0-13220 GCA_034698625.1 Julus scanicus
CAATCCGGCACCCATCTCGTTCCGTTGATCGTTATTGGAAGATTTTGCTGCGCATATTACTCCAAAAGTTGACGTCATTTTGTCCACAGTTTGCATCAAATTCAGGGTGCATGGGAGATCCATTAGCCCAGGAATGCAAACATCCTCCATCGGACCAATAGGCCTATCAAGTTCTACCATACTGTTGATTGGGACAATTGCCTTAACGTATGGTTCAATTCTTGGCGGCTTGTCGCTAAAAACAATAATTGCAATTTTGAAAAATAAGGACGCAATAAACACTTATAGCGATTGCACTATGGCCACGGATGAGTTAGCAAAGAAAATTTGTGACAAAACAGGCTAGCTTGCATTTGAGAGGTGAGTTTACCTCTTATTTATCAGCTATCATTAAAGCGATTTAATGAGAAGTGATAAAGGTGTTTAAAAAGGTAATGTAGAAATCGTGATTTTTGGTAAAACAAATTTCCATTTATTATGCTAAAATTCATTTCTTTCTTATATTCTCCTAAAACGCGTTAATTAGACCATCATTCCAATTATTTCTTGACGATGTGTTTCCATAAGATATTTTATAAAAATAAGGATAACGTAGTTTTATTAATTTCCAAATTATTTTTCACTTTAAACAATTATAAATATTTCCTACCGATTCTATAAAATATGTTTGCATCATTGTGAGTATAGTGCAGGACTAGCCAGGGTACAGCCCCTGATGAAGTGGGTCCCCTTAAACATTTCCGCCTTTTATTTATAATCTGTATTTAATTATAGAAATTAAATGATATCAAGTTATGCTCGCAGTTTCTCATAAGGATCGTGCTTTTACTACAGTTGTATTCCCACTTCATAGGCTACTAAGCCCCTTGTGGCTTCTCTACTTTTAATAAATGTATCTGCTTCTAACATATTAATTAAACATGAATCCAGTATTACTGTGCTATCAACGGCAGTGTGATTTTTCATGGAAATATATATATACAAATGTGGATTAACGATACTTGTTTGACTTTTTCAAAAACTATTTTTCTGCTTGATTTTGTAATTTTCGATTTCAGCTACTATACCAGCAGTCATGGCAGCGGGTGGTTGTCCATCAGCTTGCACTGATCATGACAAATCGTGGTTAGTCTATGGACTAAAAACGCTAAAAGAAAATTACGCCGACATATTCAAACAATTAACTATTAGTGCATTTCAAGATCACACCTGAACAAATGAAAACAATTGACGATTTTCTAGCTAATACTCCTCTTCCCCCAGAAGTAGCAACAAATTGAACGGAGCGAACAACATTGATAAACTAATAATAAAATGCAGGTATATTTTTAAGTTAATTATGTATATATCGAAGTGTATTAGACTATGATAAAGAAAACAATAGGCAATCTTGAAATGCATGTAGGTAGAGAAAAATATCGTTTTGAATTGTTTTTCCCGGACAAACATTGTGTAATTTTATAGTAGAGATTGCACCTAGTAAATACTGCAGTTATACAATAGTGAAAAAACACTGATTTGATAATTTTATTTCTTATTATTACTACATGTATTTTGCTATTTCAGATTCATCTCGCTGACATACCCAGGATAAAATACTCCTGCTATCAATAGCTCTATTATTTATCAATAAATGGCTTTTAAACTAAATCAATGCATATTTTTAAATTAATATAAATTAAACTGTGGGAAGTAACCGATATACAATGTATTTAACCTGTTAATAAATTTACAAGCTTAATAGCTCAAATAAAATGATACCAGATATGTATGTCTTTTAATTTGTCTGCTTTTTAATACCTGAATGCTATTTCTTAAGACAGTTCATTCTGAATAACGAAATCGCTGGATATTAGGATCAACATCTTATTATGACTAAACGAAATGGTGTTTGTATTATTATTCAGTATGCACTGTAGTATTAAGAT
The DNA here is from genome assembly GCA_034698625.1 of Julus scanicus. NCBI lineage: Eukaryota > Metazoa > Arthropoda > Diplopoda > Julida > Julidae > Julus > Julus scanicus. Next base: position 1,929 of record JAQGBW010004737.1, read on the forward strand.
GTAAATGATTTTCAATATTTGTGTCTTGGGTTTTGGTTTTTTAAATGCTTCCAAAAATGTATACCGTATTTCCATTAAATAAAAAAATTTGAAATAACTTTTCTTTCATGTTAATCCGCAAAATAGTGGAAACCACTAAGTTAACGGCAAATAAATTTACATGCTAATTATTCCGCGATTCATTGTAAAATATAAACATTCTCTATACATTTTCTATTCATACATAATAACTCGTATATTTTTTTGTTACCAATATATCCTGCCACATTCACTTCCAATCAAAACGTTCAACAGGCTGTTTAGCTAACTCTAATCTATACAATTGAAAAAACTGTACTAGTCAATGTTTTTAAACTGAAAGTTCTGCTTTAAACAACCACGTATGATGCTTTTATATAACCTGTCAATTATGCGCAATCAAATGAGGTGAAAATTACTAATGAACAACTAAGAACATTATTTTTTCAAACATATCAATTAAAGAATGCTGCAATACATTTAGATAAGCTGTCAAGGTTTTTTGCACTAAAAATGGCCAACTTCCTTATCTTGAATTCAAATCTGGGCTAAAATTACCCTTCAACATTAGATTTATAGTTTTAATACACTTAATTATTGGGCCAAATTTAATTAAATCTATATAATTGCATGTCGTTAACATTCCATTTATTATAGATACTATGCATACTGAATACTATGTGCCCACTTAACATATTAATAGCACGTAGACTTATAGTATATAAGATGTGGCCGACGAACGAAAAACATGCACATACTATGTATGAGAACTATAATCAGACATTAATTGGAAAACGTTTCGTTAAATCTTAAACCATGAATCGTATTATGTTTTTCATGCTGTTGATTGGAACGATTGCCTTAACGTATGGTTCAATTCTTGGCGGTTTGTCGCCAAAAACAATAATGGCAATTTTGAAGAATAAGGACGCAATAAACACTTTCAGCCAATGCACTATGGCCACGGATGAGTTAGCAAAGAAAATTTGTGACAAAAATGGCTTACATATAAGAGGTGAGTTTATACCTCTAATGGGATTTTGTTAAGTTGAAACAAACTTTGAAAAACCAAAATATAATATGGATCACCTATCATTAAAACGATTTAATGAGAAAGTGATAAAGATGATTAAAAAGGTAATGCATAAATTATTATTTTTGGAAAACATATTTCTAATCAAATTTATATACTATCAATATACGGAATACTAAGTATAGAGGGCATTTTGGATAATAGTCGCTTCTAGGACAAAATAAGGAAGAACTGAATATTACTAGTAATATAATACGCAGAAATTTAAACTTATTAAGCACCTATTGATGGGACCAGCACAGTAATACTTAATATAGTCACGCATAGGATATTTTATATAAATAAGGATAACGCAGTTTTAGTAATTTCCAAATCATTTTCCACTTTTAACAACTAAATATTTCCTACCGATTTCTTAAAATATGTTTGCATTATTGCGAGTGGTGGCGGACTAGTCAGGGTATGGCCCCTGATGAAGTGGGTCCCCTTAAACATTTGCACCATTTATACCAATAATATCAACAACATACATATGTATAGTGTAATTACTGAAAATATACCTTTAATTCGCAAGAATTTTAAATATACCTTTTTTATTTATGTATTTTTTAAAATTTTTATTTAATTCTTATAAAAATTAAGCGCAAAGGCAGACTTATCAAGATATGCTAACAGTTTCTTATAATATCCGTGTTGTACATATAATATTGTGTATGTGCTATATATACATATTATTAATGCTTCAAATATATTAAATAAAAAGTAGTTTTAAATAAATATGATTAATACGTGAATCCAGTATAACTGTTTTTATCAAAGGCAGAGTGATTTTTCATCGAAATATACAAATTTTGATTATCGATACTTGTTTGACTTTTTCCAAAACTATTTTCTGCTAAATATTGAAACTTTCTGTTTCAGCTACGATACCAGCAGCCATTGCAGCGGGTGGTTGTCCATCAGCTTGCACTGATCATGACAAATCATGGCTGGCCTATTCACTAAAAACGCTGAAAGATAATTACGCGGAATTATTCAAACAAGTTTTAGTACATTTCAAAATTACACCTGAACAACTGAAGAAATTGGATGATTTTCTAGCTAATACTCCTTTTCCCCCAGAAGTACCAAAAAATTGAATGGAATGAACGACATTGATGAACTAATAATAAAATGCAAGTATATTTTAAAGTTATTTATGTATATATCGAAGTTTTTAGAATATGATAAAGAAAACAACAGACAATCTTGAAATGCATGTAACTAGAGAAAAATATCGTTTTGAATTGTTTTTCTTGGACAAACATTGTGTAATTTTACAGTAAAGATTGCACCTTACCAGTAAATACTGCAGTTATACAATAGTGAAAAACACTTATTGGATAATTTTATTTCTTATTATTACTACATGTACATATTTTTCTATTTCAGATTCATCTCGCTTTTTCTTAAGACAGTTCATTCCGAATAATGAAATCGCTGGATATTAGGATCAACATCTTATTATGATCAAACGAAATGGTGGTTGTATGTATTATTCAGAATGCACTGTAGGATCAAAATGTAAATGATTTTCAATATTTGTGTTTTGGGTTTTGGTTTTTGAAATGCTTCCAAAAATGTATACATGTAGTATTCCCACAAAATAAAAAAATTTGAAATAACTTTCATTTCAAGTTTCAATTATTTTTGGTTTCGCAAAATAGTGGAAAACCACTAAGTTAACGGCAAATAAATTTACATGCTAAATATTCCGAGATCATTTTTTTTTGTATAGTTCATTAACGATTTTTTTCTGCTAACATGAAATATTTGACAAACGAGGTCTTTTTTTTAAAATAAATATGATTGGTAGAATGTAAAATATTTGGCATTATCATCATCAAATAAATTCGCACTTCAGATTTCTACTCTTTAAAAAAAATTGCAAATACCCCCATAACTCGCTTTACGTCCTAGGTACGTTCCGAAAAGCCGTATTACGAATCGATTTTTTTGCATTGTTATTTTCATTTTTTATCCCTTCTTAAGCGAAGTGAAACCCATAAGTTGTTTTATTGCTAGCCAAATTTAACCTTGTTTATGCAATTTGGGGCAACTTTTTGGCCACTTTCTTTAATTACAGATTTTTTTTGGCCGTGTAACGAAACATTGTGGCCCATAAATCGAAAAAGTGACATAGTTAAAAACGACCGTATAGCGAGGTATAGGTGTATATAGTATTTTTAGTATGTATTTTTAAGTGACTATGTACATTTTTAATAAAGAATATTTTAAAAATATGGTTTATAATGTATTTTGTTATTTTATTACTTATGTAACCTATAAGAATAACATTACATTATGTTAGATACATATATATTTATTGGCTAATAATATTTATAATATATAATAATATATAAATATATTTAAAGAACTAGGCCAAAATAACTGATTTCTAGTATACATTTTGTTACTTTTAAATTGTTAAAAATAATTCATTTTAAGTTAGTCTTGTTTCATTTCAAGCAACTAAAGTGATGATTAGCTTTTTGTTCAAAATTTACCAAAGAAACAAAATACACTTAACGTAAATATTCTCTAGAATATTCCTGGAACTGGTTTGATAGAGCATGTTGAAGTAATAAAATCAGATTAGCCTACGCGTATCTTAACTCTCAACGGTAAAACCCAAAATTATAACTCCAATCGCGTAGCATCTCATTATAGTTGCTAATTGCGTAGCAGCCATTATCGTGTTTTATTTTTTATTCAAAATCGTGGAAACATGAGCTCTGATTACGACAGTGTCTAGTCAACAAACACAAAAGAAAAAAAAATCATAGCTAAACCTGAAATATTCTGTTCATGTCACTCATTAATAATTAATTCAACAGAATATTGATTCGCAATCATGTGATAAAATATTGTATTTTTCCTCTTATTCTATTCGAGTCAAAAAAAATCGGCGATAATAAACAAGGAGTTGATGATGACTGACGCACATGGCTTCTTCCATGACGTCACTTATTGGATCAGCCACTTTGTGGTACGGCCTTAAATTTTGCGTTTATTGATAGAAAAAAAAAATTCTGCATAAACATAGAAAAAAAATGCTACGTAGTAAACTAAATTTCTGGTACTATTGACCAGTGTTAGGAACTAGGGCCCCATTTTCCTCCACGTGACTTCGTGGTCAATACAAAAGTATATAAAAGCTCAAGCGGACAGTCTGGAATAAGATTAAAGCATCCTCAGATCTTAACTTTATCAAGCGTTTAAACTTTGGAAATTATGAAGCAATTCGTTGTTTTTCTACTTTTGGTAGCTGCTGTTGCGGCATTGCCAAGGAGCAAGAGACAGGTGTTTGAAAAAACAAACCCCGACGATGTTCCGAAAATAATGAAAAATAAAGATATGGTGAATTCACAAGTAAATTGCATGCTTGCTGATGAAACAAAGGCTAAGGAAATATGCGACCACGTTGGACACAATCTCAGAAGTAAGTAGATTCTTCATTCTTCTAAACTGTTTAGTCATTTAAGGCAACTACATGTATCAGACTTTTTCTATTTCCTTGATATTCCCATGACTTTAAATCAATTTATAAATGGCATCAAGATCATCTTAATTACAGTAAAATTATTCGAATATTAATATTACTACACGTATTAAATTTCAGAAGTAGAATAAATACAGTAGAATTTATTCGAAAATTAGTATTAATACATTAGTATACTACGTATCAAACTTTTTCTAGACATGTTTTTGGTATTCCCAGAAATTTATATCAATTTGGAAATGGCATCAAGATGATGTTAATTACAGTAGAAATCATTCGAACGTTTAGTATTAATTTGCCATGATTTTGTAATATTTAAATGGTCAACATATGTGGTGTTATTCATCACTGATTAATTTATACTAACAATGAGAACACAAACACCGATTGCCAAAATGGCAATCAAAATTACATTACTTAATTTGCTAATATTTCCACCATGCCATATTCAATCAGTCTAAACTAACCTATAAATTCAATCTTTTATATTGTAAGAATTCTCATAAAAACTGTTGTTAACAGTACATACTCTTGTAAATGTACATCTGCAATGAAAAAAAATAATGCTTATTATTTTTTTAAATCTGTTTTTCTTATATTATCATCCATCATTAGACGTTAACTTTTCCACAACGAGGTTTTTTACATCTTATGTCTGCCATTCGATTTTAATAGCATGGAACAAAATGATACGAATTTTAATATCGAATAATCAGTCAGGAAATTGCTATTAATATTTGTCGCCAAATTATCAACTCTTATCATACTGAGCACGGATAAATAACCCCCGTACCACAGTTGCTAAAATCACACGAGTTTGAGACCGAGCTGCGTCTCAAGTCCCAGATGCATACCACAACTGCGCAGAAAAAATTGCTAAGTCGTGCTCAAGACTGTGACAAGACATCTAAATGTGAGACGATCTCAAGTTTTAGCTTAAGCTCGAGATGCATCTTAGAAGAGGCAAAGCTTGAGTTGCAGACTGGTGAGCAATTGTGGTACGGGGGTAAGAATCTAAATGAAACTAGACTTACAATAAATATTATAATAATATTTAAAATAAAGCGAAAAAAAATTAATGATCATAATGTTGGTTAAGGAATTAACGAATCAAAATTAATAATTATCTCATACCGGAATGTTATAAATGGAAAGAATGAATGCAGTATGTGCATGAAGCTGCACCACTCTTTACCGTATAAAAGTCAATAATATATGATAGATAAATCATACCATATTTGAAAACATTGCTGCAGTTCAATTCCAATAACTTTTGATGGAAAAGTGTGATATGATTGGAGAGTATGGCATAGCTTTCAGTAACATCATAGTTTTAGTTCCCTTTGATACGTTAATAGTATATATCCTCTATAAACCCGTAAATGTCATCAGATATCAAGTACATAATTAATTATTTAATACAGAAAACGTCCCAAAAGCGATGGAAACAGGAGGTTGTCCATCAGAAACATGCACCGATAAGGAGAAACAAGCAATGGCTCACATCGTCACTGTAATGCAGAGAGATTACAAAGAGAAATGGGATCTTTTAGCAGCCCACTATAAAATTACCGCTGAAAAGCTAGAAAAGCTAAAGACATGGGTGGCAAGCATTCCACCTATGCAATGAAACGTACGATGACGACCATTCCTGCCCATTCTTCGTAAAAATCAAGTAAGCATTGTTTTAAACTTAATCATTTAGAAGGGTTCTTTAATTAAAATTTCAGTAAACCTATATTCTAAAAGTGTGTTTAAAATATACGTGAATTGAAACTGTTTGTTAGCACGAATATTTGGGGGATATGCAAAAGCTAATTTCATATTATTTTCTATTTGCAGAATTGATGACGAAACCGCCTTAAAAACTGGAACAATGCTGAGCATTAACCACGCAATCGCTAGTAATAAACTAATATGGGTTGAATTGCTTTATTATTTCAAAAAATAGTATTGTATTTTCACCGGTAGTGTGTTAATAACAATTTTTATTTGCAATTCACTCAGAATAAATGCATCATAATTACGTATGTTTGTGTTATTTTTGTGCAAAGAAGGGTGCCCATATTTTTTATATTTTTCTCAAAAATAGCACTTCCATTTGCAAAGTTAAAAGTAATTTTATTCTTTGTTTTAAACACCAATATCAATTTAAGTACTTCATCTTAGCACCGGTTTGTCCCTCATCCAAAAACATATTTCGTTGGCCGACCTTCAGCACCATCTATGAACGCGGACGATAAAAATGAAGCGAATGTTCAAGCTTAGTAATTTTACATGTCTAGTATTAAAGAGAAATGTTGCCAGTGAATCAAGAAAATCGGTCGTTTATAAGCAGTTTTTGGACAAAGGAGAAAAAGTTTTAGGGTTTAAGAAACACGTCCATCTTACGTCATAGTTGACGTTATCGAATCCTTGCTTTCATTAGTGTTGGTTTGACCAATAAAAATGATTATAAACTAATAATGGGGCGTATTTACATGTAACCTTGATGCAATCCAGCATGCAACATGACAAATGCATGCAGTCTTAGCAACACGCTAAATCATTCACATCATCCGTAAATTATGCCTATAGTACACACTAAATGAAACAAGAAACTGAAACAGGGTTTCGCAAATATGTTTGTGATATGTGGATGCGCACCTGGTTTCTGCAACCAGATTTCATGAATTTTTTGCCAAAAAAAAACGTGTTTCCATGAAACATTTTGGTGATCGCTCAAGAGGCAGTGAAGATCAAGCATTGTTTCATTGTTAAGGCGCTCCTACCAAGGCATTTATACTTCACATGCTACGAGGCGAATATCACTTTTGTGTTCATATCAGTATAAGCGTCGTCTGCAATGAAGTGCGTGGAGCAAACCTTGACTAGCAAGCATGTTCCTGTGTGGACAATTATATTTGGACAAACTTGTTTATGGAAATATGTTCACAAACCACGTTTCGACAACTTGGTTTGCAGAAACTTTATTTCAGTTTCGTGTTTCATCTAGTTTTCAGTTTAGCTGTTTTTATTAATTACAATAAATTGTTACAACTGTGATCAACACCAAACTAGAATGACGAATGCTAAACAATTTCTAAACAATGTATAAAATCGCTTGCATTCAAAAATATATTGGTGATTTCGTTTTATATAAAAAAAATAAGAAAACAATTATAAAATCGTACTATTTTTGTAGTCTGGTCACGAAATGTGCTGCCAATTTGGAAAAATGGATAACCACAATATAAAATCTGGCAATATAAAATACTCGTAATTATTATTAATACCAAAACATGTAATTTCACATCTTTTACACATGCAGAAGGAGGTTGGAAGATGTAAACATGTTTTAATATTCCTTTCCACACTTTCAAGCCTATGAAGACCTCGATTTTATGCAACTGTCCTTGGATGTCTTCAAAACACCAAACTACACAAAAAAGCCACGTTGCTTAGACTGTATTCGTGTGGTTTTTTGTTGGTTTCTTTGAATAATTGAGGTTGAGAAAAACTTGTGCAAGAAATCTTCAAAAATTCGTGTTATTCGTGTAAAGTTACACAAAAAAATCAGGAAAGCAAACACGCATGTTTCAAGAACCCGGGTGGAATTTCATGTAAGTAGCGTTTAGCTACAGCACAATTGTCATTTTATACCTGCCCACCATTTTTGATTTCTTAGAATATTTTTACAAAAATAAGACATTTGATAAGATATAATTATCGTCGACCTTCATATATTTTATTCCATTGAAATTACGACATTTTATTCATTAACTTTATGTATACATTTTTAGGGTGAAACACGTACGGGGAGGAGAGAGGGTCAGTGTTGAACCATAATGGGTCCCTCAATACTGGGTGAAAGTCACAAATACATGATTCCAAATTATAAATTAAACGTCGATTGCTGGTTGGTTAGTAATAATGGGATTTCAAGGTACACTAATCTTATTGAGAGGAAAAAATTGGGCCAATTAAATTCCCTTTTTTTAAAAAAAGTAAAATTTTTTTTTTTCGATTTCAAAGACGTTAAAGGCGCTCATTAAAAAAAGTTTGTTTGTGGGATGGGCACTAAAGGGTTGTTTTTTTCGATTCCAAAGACATGTCAAAGGCGCTCATTAAAAAGAGATACAGGTTTTTCATTGGCGTACTTATATCTGATAGCCATTCCACCAGCATAATATGCATAAATGGTCAACAAATTAAGGGCTTACTCACAAAAAAATTATTATTTTAATTGCCAGCAAGCACGTGACTAGAGGGAATTAAAGCTCTACCTGCCTGTGATCAAAAATTAGTTTTTCAAAGTCTCAAGATACTACAGTAAGTCGCTCAAGATGAAGCTAGCCTTAGTTTTTATGTTTTGCGTGGTCAGTGTTTGGTGCTCACCTAGATTCAAAAGACAGATGTTTGGCGATGTGAATCTCAAGTCTATTCCTGGCATCATGAAAAATGCTGAAGCTGTGAGGGTCCATTGCGATTGTTTGATGTCACCACCTGAACGTCAAAGAATTAAATGCGACAGGATGGGAAACAGGCTAAAAGGTATTGACGCAAAAAAAATTAAATGAACGAATCATTTACTGTTTTCTCAAGTCTTGCTTTCTGGTAACTGGTCTGTGTACTACTTTTTACTTTTTTGGTAAAATTACTAAAGCATGCTTCATATCCTACCCTACTCAACCCTATTCCATCGTTACATACAATGCACAAATTTACTCAAGATTAACCAAGGCTGTGTATGTCATCACATACCCTACCTTGTGTCCAATATCTTGGGGTGGACTATTTTGGTCCTATATTTATGGGCCATTAGTGGTCAGGTGAAATAGCAATTGCATTCTTGCCTAAGAAAAATCACACGTTTAATGCAAAACTGTAATTCCCCTTTAATATTTTGCCGATTCATTTTGAAATTTGTAACATTTCTTGGATTTCAGGGGGAAGGGGGGTGTGAATATCCCCAAGCTCCCCTTTCACCCCGTATATTCGGCCTTGTGATTAACCATTTTTTTAAAGTAGCAATTTTAACTTATTTCAAGCAGAATGAATACTTCGGCAGTATCTGATATATCTGTAATAATTTAACTTTTTTTATTTATTATTATAAAAAAATGCATTATTTATTATTTAAAAAAATAAATAAATCACACTTGGCAGCCATCTAAATCGGATGGATTTCAGCTGACACGTAATATCAGCTACCCAGTATCTGATATTTTTGTACAAATTTATAATTATTTAGTTGCATGCTTTACAAAAATCCATCCGATTTAGATTCCTGCCAAGTGTGATTTATTTATTTTTTTACATAAACTACATAAACTACGAATTATGAGTTAAATGGTTGACTTCACCAAAGTGATCATTGATAACTTTCTGGTTAGGCAAATATTTATTTGTTAAATGCATGGAAAATACACTTTTGTTTGTTGTTATGGGTTAATTAAGGTAAACGTTAATTTCATATATTCGATTTAAGACCAAATACAAACTAGCGAAATTCTTCCAGAACTTACTTTATCAACAACACTCACTTCACCTAAACAGAGTTCGTAAATATCATGATCAAAATATAACATCATTGATGTTTTTAAATTAATTAAAATTATGGTCAGAAAGTTTTCTGCAAATTGGAAGTAGCTTGTCTTTAACATTAATTGTTTTACAGATTGACATAGACTTCAATTTTTCATAATTCCCTAAAATCGAATCAATGTCATTAATCAATTAACAACTAGTTTCAACGAAAGCAGATTTACCTGTAACAGATAGTAAAACGGTCAGACGTAAATTTTATATAGGATAACACTCGAAGAAAAAAAAAATTCCAATTGCGTCATGAAGTAAATGTGTGCACCTTAAAAGTCCACACCAGCTACAATAGTTTCAAAGGAGGTTTTCATTTAATTTCTAGGTCAAATGCAAGCTGGGTTTTTCCTAAACAAATATGGATGCAACATTTCGTTTCTTTGTGCCATATTTCATAAAAATAAACTGGATCTTCGATACAGTTTGGATGATTAAAACTATATGAACAGCCGAACTGCTTTGAAATGCATGTCAAGTCGACTATAATATTAATATTTTGCATCAAAATGTATTTTACACTGTGTTAACGATTTCCCATTTCAAACGAAAGGATCAAATCATAATTTTTATTTGTTTACTATTAATTACAGAACAATTTCCAAGATTAGTCGAAAAAGGCGATTGTCCTGAAGGCTGCACTACTGAAGAACGGAAAATGAGTGCTTTTATTGTCGAAACCTTGAGGGACAAGTATCCAGAGTGTTGGATTGATGCCGTGATCCACTACAACATAACTACGGCGAGACTTCAAGCATTGGAAAAGTTTATAGATGAAGCTAAGGCATTACCATGAGAAAGGTATCATCAGTACCTTCAAATTATCAACGCATGAACGTAACTAACATAAGTGGCGCTAATGGCGAATTAAAATACTATATATATTCGTAAAATCAAACGACCACAAGCGTTGCATAGGTTCTGTTAGGGGCCATTCAAATAGGACGTCCCTGAAATTCCTTTAAAAATTGACCCACTCCCCACCCCCTCTCCCCTACACTCTGTCCACATGGTGTTCACTTTAGCACATACCCTCTCTTATCTCTTTTCTCTCTCTCTTTCTCCCCTTCCCCCCCCCCCCCTTCTCATTGATATCATTAATTTTTTTTGAAAAGTAGGGTGT
>JAQGBW010004738.1:0-13220 GCA_034698625.1 Julus scanicus
TTTTTACGTAATTAATGGGACCCATATACTGACATCCATATGGTAATATCATTATAAATTAGTACTGACATCAGTATGTAGTTCCAAAAACCACTATTCATAGTGACAGTGATAGTGACCGTATACTAATCTTTCCACCAGGGTGGGTACTCGAGTGTTTTCTTGTTGAAATACCCGGGTAATTGGGTAATGGACAACTTGGGGCCTGATGATAATCTAAGTTATATCATCTCTTAATTTGTAAACGAATCTAACTACACTTGCCAGGCTCACACGCTCCAGAATTTTGTGCGTTTTGGTGCCACGCATGCGCACTGGCGTTCAAATAGTGATACGCCGCCCGTTTATCTTTTTAGCTCCGACCATTACACAGAACACACAAAGTAGGTTTCATTTCTACATTTTTTCTGTTCTGCAGAACATGGCGGCCCCTCCACATGATTTTAAAATGCTTCACCACTTGAACCATAGGTGGCGAATGCGCAGTAGGTCTGTCTGGAGACTGGTCACGTGTAGTGTGAACATGTGCAGCCATTACAAGATTTTTCGGACTGACGTCATTTGTCCGTTTTGCTTTATGTCCGGATAGTCACTAGTTACGTAGGAGTTAAGCAAGTTGCCCACCTGGCGAAAATCACTCACAACTCACACGAAATCGTCTGCTAAATCAGGAAGTGGACGTTCGCGCATGTGCAATAGGTAGTGAGGCAAGCTCACATGACGTCACGGAAATGAGCCTCGCCATGCCGGATTCAAACATCACTTTTGAAGCGCACAACATGGCAGCCAGCTAGAAAATATGGTAAAATGGTAAATATGGTCACGTGCTTCACGCCGCTAGCAGGAGCGCCGATCTTTTTTCCTTTTGTGAGGTGCGTCAAGTGGGAAGTGTCACGCAATTTTGTGAGTAGTGAGGTGTCAGGTGTGAGTTGTGAGTGATTTTCGCCAGGTGGGCAACAGGCTTTATGAGCAATCTCTTGAAAATGGAAATTGCCCACCTACCAAATAACATTTGTTTACTGACTGAGGGTACACATAAGCTTCAGTAACAAGTAACAATCCATGCAGTCAAAGAAATGATATGTAACTATAGAAATGTTGTTGACTGAACTTGACTCCTACATTTGGATTGGTGAGCACTTGTGTGCTGTAACTGTACTCGTGACAAAGTATTTCACTGACGGAAATAAAGTCAAGCTATCTGACATAAATCGAGCAATTTGCATACCCGGTGGGGTAATTTAATTTAATATTCCCTTGGCGTATATTTTTCTTTTTAAAACTTGCAAATGAAATTGGCGGATGGGAGTGGGATGGCAGCAGGTTTTTTCTTCTCTCTTTTAAATATTTATAAATTGATTTAAATTGCACGTTGCATTTGTTCTGTCTTGCTGCAGGAAGCTTGCAGGCCATCCATAAATAATCCCTCCAAGGGTCAATGCGGCTTCATTAGCACCACGAATCTGGCAATTGAGGCGCTTGTACTTTGTTGCATTTGTTAAAGTAATGTGGGTCAGCGAGGTGGACTTGTGGGAGGTGTCCCCGGAACTTCTGAAAGGTCAATGGAATGGTCAACATCGTCGATTTGTGGTGGGCATTCAAAATGTGATGCGATGATGCGAATTAGGATGACCACAACAAGCCCTAACTTGCTCGCTTTCAGAATTTTTGAATTATAATTTGAAATTGCGTCTGAATCACCAAGGGACATCATTATGATTTGGTCCGAATATGGCAACCAATCATCTAAAGGATCTCAGCAATACTTTTAATTCCTTATCCATATTATCGAGATACAGAAATGCCATATTGAACTATATTGGTCTAATGATTTAAAATACCGGTTAGTTTCACAGATTTCAAAAAGTTTCCAACTTGAGGACAGAGCGGCAATTTCAAATGATATTTGACCCCCCTCTTATCCATTTTGGTTATGGAGCCGGATTTTATTGGTTGTTAAAGGGAGATAGTCGGATAATCCGAATATATATATACTATACAGTGGAGTATCACTTATACGAAACATTCAGTTATATACAAACAATTTCTTGCTCCCCGGCAAAACTCCATTTAACCCTGTGTAATGCATTATTCGCTTATACAATATTCAGTTATACAAAATTTCCACTTATACAAAGGGTGATCCCCTTATGTACATACTATTCAATTATAAGAAGAGCTTTTTGACATAATTGTGAAGAGTTTCGTCCATTCTAAAGACATAAACAAGCAAGCTAAAATTACAGAGTTTTTTAAGACGAAATAAGCACATTTCTGAAGATGTAACTGAAGTTACATGTACTTTAATGTTTGTGATTATATCAAATACATCTTGTTTTTTTTTTTTTGTTTCTGTTCTTGTTTAATTGTATGTACATATACATTGATAAAAAAAACTATTAAACGACATTTTTTAAGTAGAATTATTCTCTATTTCAGATCTCGTTTAACTTCTTGAATGAGTTTTCTGCTTGCCTGATATTTTGATGTATTGCAGGTTTTTTTAAAATGTGCTTTTTTTTTGCAGAGGACTTTCTAAGAAATTTTAGTTATTAATAGTTTTTTCTCACGGGTTATGCTGTACCCCTTTGGCCAACTAATGCAAATTGACTGCATGGTGCCCAATCACAATGTACAACTCGTATCCTAAAAATTGCCTCGCTTTGTGTACAGTTGCTTATTGCACTATATTTGTATTGACAAAGTTGCCAATTTGGACGACAATTTGCATAACGAATAAATTTCAGCACGCAATAATAAAACTGGAACGCGACAATAAGCAGACCCAATTATATTTCAACTTGATTTTAGTATCGTGTATTTAGCCTTCAGTTTAAATGACATTCAATGGAAGTAAACCTTCTTTTCCTTATCTTGTTTTGAGAGCAAATGGTCTTAACTGCTACATCATGTCATGGAATTTGATGACAAATTAATTCCCGTGGAATGTGTGTTTCTAGACTCGTGTCTGTCTGTCTATTCGTGAAACCTTCATTCTAATTGGCTTATCGAAATTGCAATCCATAAGCTGGTTTTGTTTGAATGTCATCTGGGGTGATTGCCTGCCTGCCTTACTTACCCTTGTTCCAGGATAGGACCGCGAAGCTTTATTGAAGACAAATTTCCACCAAATTTAATTAATAGCCAGAAATTAATAATGCTGTCATAAAAATCTTTACATGGCCTCTGCTATAAACGACATATCCATAAAATGCATACATACTTTAGATCATGTTCTTATTCTGATTAGCTTATCTGTTGAATGTTGATCTGACTCGACAACAGGATTCGCACGTGTTATTTACATGTATAATGAAAATTTCTCATGACTTCATTCGTTTTTTTTTTTTTTTTTTTTTTTTTTTTTTTTGTTATGGCTAAAATCAATGCAGCAGTAATTATCATTTAAATTAGCTGATTTTGCATTAGTATTTCATATTTGAAGTGGCACGAAAATGTGAAGGAAATGAAGGGATGTTACCCCCAAATCTTAAGACAGGTCTTTCTTGTTTGGTCACAGCTTTGTATCTTTTCAAATAGCAAAATTAACACTTTCGGAGATTATATGGCAGATACTAGTGCCTTCCATGCGAGAACAAATTGTACAGGAAGTTTTTTCAAAGCGTTGCAATTTGCATTTTAAATGTTTGGTGTTATTAGCCGCACGACTTTAGCTTTTGTATCAAATCTTATTTGGAGATAAACTGCTGAATTCACTTAAAACGTTGCAACTTTTCAAGAGCAATTGCTCTAAATTCTTTTATGTAACGTGGTGTAATAATTATCATCACTAAGCCAGTGATTGGTCTATTAAATGCTATTTGTGTTGGGATTAACCGCATATTGTAGATCGGTTTTTAATGGTCACTTTGCCATAATAAAATGCATTAGCTGCAGGTATACGATAAACTAGCGCACTACTGCACTTAGGACATCATTATGAGTTTCTGATGTTATTCCTAATTGAATTACAACCAATGATTTTGGTTCTTGTTGCTTTATGATGATCGATTTATGTTATGATTATTGTGAAATTGATCGAAACGTTGCAGATGGAATGTTGATTTGGGTTTTTTGTCTTAATTGCTCGTTAACAATATAAATATTTGAATAATGCTTATTTGACAGAATGGCTTACGTCAAATTATGCTAGCATTGTTGATGATTGATAAACTGGTTTGAGCACAAAAAATGGAGTCGTATTTTCTAGTTTTAATCACCAGACTATAATTTTGAGTTCCATAGTGGTGTCCATTTTTGCAATTTTTGTGTCACGCTAATGAAGATTTTGGCGCCATCTGTGGTAAATTAATTAAACTAACAGCGGTGTTGATACTAACTTTCTTGGATTTGCAAGCTGCATATGTTAAATTTTGTTCTTGAGCATTTTATAATAAATGTAGGTACGTGTAATATTTTCAAAAGTTCAATAAACTAATGTGTATGGTCATTATAAAGTGCTCGTGTGGATTTTAAGTTTTTATTACTTCCGTTCTATACATGATAAAATCGATCCATAAAAAGTTGTACAAGTATTTATTCTTGGGGTTGATAATTCTTAACTCGTCCATCATCATTACGTATGTAATCAGAGATGGGATTCTAAATCTAATTCAACACAAAAAATTGTACAGGTCGACATTAAAATAATGAAATTGCTCTTATCAAGTGCTTAACTTTACCAAATCACATTTTTAACGTCGTTTTGCATATTAATTCTGATGTGGATAACTAAAGTTAAAAAAGGGAACTAAGCTTTCTTCACACAAAAATGGCGTGGGGAAAGTTCAGCATGATATTAAAATCTATATATAATTAAGTTGATTATAAAAAAAAGTCTTCTACATACTCTTCAGATGATGACTGGGATAGTCCCATTCCTCCTGCAATGTTGTGTCCCAAACCTATACTGCTAAGTCTTTGTTTCAAACACACCATAGGATTAAAAGGACCTGCATGGTATAAATGCCTCTATAAATTTCTACAGTTTTAAAAAAGTTTAATATTTGAAGAAATAACTTTTTGGTAGTGAAATCACACTTTTGAGCAGAAGGCCACCATTTTACAAAAAAAAATTAATGCAGGACACAAGTGTCAATCTTTTTACTCATTAAAGTTTTAAATTATTGGCAATGTCCCAATTCTAGCCTGTCTCCCCTTGAACTGCCATCTCAATAATTAATTAATTTTATACGCAAATTTGCGTATTTTTTGTAAGAATGAAACATCATGGAATAGGGTTTCAACCTGAAAACCGATTTGGATAGATAATTGCAACTAATGATAGAGTAGCAAGTTGAATTAAGTCCTAAGCCTTGTTCGCACATGCACCTAAGTTTTCACTTAACTGAGAGCCTCCCCTACCTAGGAGAAGAATCAACTTAGGGGAGTAGTGCAAATGCTACTCTCCTAACTTAGGAAATTAGCAAAAGCGCTGTAGGATTTCTGAAAAACATCGTCTGCTTCATAATTCCAGCCCCTTAAAATACAAACGAGCACATGGTGTACTGTAATAATAACGTGTAAGAAAAACTACAAAGTATAAAGCTATGGTTTGGGTACCAGTGTGACCAACCCAAAGCACTTATTTTATCCCAATCGGGATAAAATTTAAATTTATTGCAACTTTTGGACTTCATAGTCTGACAACACTGTCATTAGGAGTCTCCTAACTGTTAGGGGTCTCCTAGTTAAGTGACTTTTTGTTAGGAGAGTGGCGTTCGCACGTCCACTTATGTGACTCTCTCTTAGCTTTCTCTTAGTTAGGGGACACTTAGGTGCATGTGCGAACAGGGCTTTAAGAAATATGCTAAAGATACATTCTTGTGATGTATTTTAATATAAGAATTATACTTCATGTATGCAACTTAAAACACCTATACCTCGTTATACGGCCTTTTTTAATTATGGTACCGTTTCGATTTATACGGCCAAAAAAACTGCTGTGATTAAAGAAAGTTGCCAAAAAAATGTGGTAAGTTACCACATTTGCACAAACAAGGTTGGATTTGACAAACAATAAAACAACTTATGGGTTTTACGTCGTTTAAGAAGAAAAACAGTGAAAAATACAATGCAGAAATAATTGATTTCTTAATTTGGAGTTTTTTTCGCTTTACGGCCAAATTTTCCGGAACGTATCTAGGCCGTAAAGCGAGGTATGGTTTTATTGAAGTATAGGTACAGTATGTATAATGTCAGAAAAGTGAAATGTTATTTCAATTTTCGGACATCCAGGGAACATTATTCAGTGTGATCACGCGTTTGTTTCTATATAAATTATGTCTTCAGAATTAGATCAAAATAATCGTTATCTTACCCATCGCGCTGTCACATCTAAATTTTTGAGTTCACCCTAAAGTGGCGAAGGCTGAAAATATTCAACGTTTTTCAAATTGAGTTACTGATTTCTGGGGATTTAGTTAGATCTATGACATATAGTCGTGCAAGCTCCGAACCTTGTTTATGTCATCTTAAATTGCCTGACCCGCTTTATTGATTATCCGGGAACGAGTTGAATTGGCGTTGGCGCTCACCTGATTGCTTTCCCATTATGTTGTCATGGCTACCATAGTGAACATGACTGAGATAATATTCATAACCCAGAGTCCTGGCTCGTCATATCCTCAAACTCTTGAAGATAAGAGGTGTAGATCTGAACAATCCGAGATTGAAATAGTTTTTGTGTTTTGTGATGTTTTTAGGTGGATTTTTCAGATGATATTTAATAGCAGTTAAAATTATTATTATTGTTTTCACACAATACAGTCGAACCTGTCTATCTCGAAATTTCTGGAATTCGATCCCTACCTTTACAATCTAAATTCTGTGTATTTCCCATGTATATCTCGAAATGTGTTCTTCCAAAACCTCTATTTCTCGAATTTCAAACCAGCCTCAGTTTCAAAAATCGGTGTTTGTCCAACTATGTACATTTACATATGTATTTCCATGCAAAGTTAAAGGTATGCTAAAAAATTTGCCACTGTGATTACGTATTCCTTGAAATTAATAAAAATAAATGTCGTTCGTAAAGGAATTTTCTTTTAATATGTATATACGTAATCAATAATGGAAAAATTCTATATAATAGACATTTCAACCTGTTTATCTCGAAATTTTAATACTTTCCATGGAATTCGAGATAGGCAGATTCGACTGTATAAAATATCATTTATAGGTGTTGTTGACCACTGTTTTCCCACGAGGTTTTGTAATTTAACGATACCGGATATAGCAAATATTGGCACCGGAAATCGTATTACTGACAAATAAAGATGTAGCACCATATTGTATATTCTAAATATTGGTTTTTTGACACCTTAAGTTCTCATTGTGCAAATTTAAGTTTTGGGTTCTTCATGGTTGTGGAATGTTTAGTGGCAGAACTATATATTAACAGTATTTCTTGTGAGCTTTATGGTACCATTTTAGGCAACGAAAAATCTGCTCTTCAGGTTTTGAAACTAAACAATAGGCTAGCTCCCAATTTTCTTGTTTTTATTTTCAAACCTTAAAACCCCTTCTTTGCTTCAAAAACTGGTTTTGGTTTTCTATTAACGATGACATGACAGAAAACAACCGCCCCTGCTACAATAACACTTCCATTTACTAACTAAAATCGCCCCTAGGCCAATTCGAAAACAAAATTAATGCCCAAGCTTTTTCTCGGTAAACAGGCAGTCGTCTGTGTTATTTAGCAAAACGTTGTTTATGATACCATGTTTCTTGTCTTAATAGTTCGATGGGCAGTCAACTGATGTGTGGAATACCTGCTGTTTTTTTTTTTAAAAAATGCCCTACTTGGGGCTGAATGGCCCTTAAGTAGCGTAATGATTACGCGTGTACTGCCTATACTACACATTGAGCAAACGCGTTTCAGCCAATTTTTACCCCAGAAAAACATGTTTTCAGGAAACATTTCGTTTTTGCTCAAGAGGCAGGGAAGATCAAAGGAAATATGTTTGCTGATCAAGGGCCTACCATGACGTAGAGGATTGACCCAATTTCCACCACGTGATTTCTAAAGCAGACGCCAGTTTTTTGTATAGTTCACACTATAGCAAACACAAGACAGAAATAAAGTTTATGCAAACCAATTTGAAGAAACTTGGTTTAGTGAACATATTTCCATGGAGCTTGTCAGCTATCCAGTATCCACTAGGTGAATATAGTTTTTTGTGTTCACCCTAGTATAAGCTAGGAGTATAAAGGCTAATTGGTAGAAGCGCCTTGACCAGCAAACAATGTTTCCTTTGATCTTCACCGCCTCTTGAGCGATGGAAATACGTTTTTTGTTATAGTGTAGCATACAGAGTACAGAACATCCATTAACTGCAAACATTTCCGGTTTCGAAATGCTGTTTTGGTGTGGACAAACCAGTTTATAAAAATATGTCCACGAATCTACGTTTCGACAAATTGGTTTGCACAAACTGTTTCTGTTTCGTGTTTGATCTATTGTGTACTAAGCACCATGGCAGAGCATTTCCAATATGGTCGCCTCCTTTTACACCATCTTGGAATTGTACTTGATATACTTACAATGGTCAAGGCTCATGTGACTATAGATGCTTGAGTTGATGGGAGCAGCAGTCATGAGATTTTGGTTTGCATAAGTAAATAACAAAATATGCACAAGGTGTATTACTCTATACTATTGGAAAACGTTTGCATGACTTAAAAGAACATGTAACCATAGCTTAATTCAATGTCGCTATGCATAACATGGTCTGTACGTGCCACTGTGATACCACTATAAACCAGTTTTCCAGACAGACGCTTTAATCATTAGTCAATCGGGATAGTTTGGAATCGATATTAATAACAATCGAATTTTACGTTGTGACAGCCCTATATACTTCACTAAAATTGTGCGAATTCAGCTTTCAAGACTGTTCTGGCAGTTGTCACGTTTTTGCTCAGAAAGTGACAGAAGTGACACTTGTATTTAGATAAAAAAGAAAGACCGTTCACTGTATTATTATTTATGCATTGGACTTCTAATTTATAGAACACATGTTTACATTCCACTCACACATTTTCGTACTGAAACGGGTTTATTGCTGCTTTGAGATTCTTTGTGACGAAGTTTTTATAATTTGGATAGCAACATTTGAGTTAAATTTTTTTTAAGATATATGGCTCCAGACTGGATTTGACGGTTGAACGGCAAGGTCGAGTTATCTCTTGACATACAAGTTGTAGCTATACTTAACAGTTGGCGTCCAAAATGGCTGATAAATTTGCGGGATGTTTTTATTGAGTTTGTGTGTATTTTATCTGGTGTTAAGTTTAGAATTAGTACACATGTGGAGGCTAAATGAAATTCTGCATGGGTGATTAATTTCAGTTTGCTTGCAGTTTGTATCTTAAGGCTTAAGCGATTATAGAAGGCTTGAAATTGTGCGAAATCTGTTCAGCCAGCTCACAATTCTGATTTAATTGTTAGCCTTGTATATCTTCTTGTCGGCTTCAATCAATACCTTTACAGGTAGTTTAAGCACAACTGTATTTTTTCTCTATTTTAATAATTTTAAAAACTTCATTTTTAATTAAGTTAATAGCAAAATCAGCTTGTTTCTAAATCTAATAGATTCTAATCTCCTCCTTTTTAGAAATTTTGCGGTGTTATAGGGCGTGTCAGCTTTTTGAATGATTAAAAGCGGAATTGGCTGAAAAGCGGCTTTGTGTGATAACGTTGTTTATTATACATTGCAGCTAAATTTAAGCGTTTTAAGCTAATATTCTTAAAACTTGGGCTTATACAAAGCTAGTTTGTTAGTGCTATATGATAAATTAGTGGTGTAGTGGAAGCGGTTCCGGTCTTTGGCTTATGAACAATCATGTGGACACGCCCTATTGGTTTGCTGCAACTAATTGCGAGTATTCTATAATTGCAGGTATCTTAATAGAGCATACCTGGAACAAATAGTTAGTTATTGCCAACGTCTGTTTATAAAGGAATTATAAAACCTTAACCAACTTTGATACAGATTTTTAGCGATTCTTCCTTATGAATATGATGGAGCTGCAATGGTATTGCATGGAATGCGTTGATTCACTTTTCATGCAACGCCCATGTAACTTTATCTGGCAAAACAATGCTGAAGTTCCTGGTTTTGAAGATGGTGCCATGTCAAGGTGGTAAAATTTACGAACATCAAACAGTTTACTTGTTTACTCCCTTACCTGGCGACCACTTAACCTTGTACTTCCTGGACTTTCAAATGCTAACCTTGTTTTCGTCCTATCTTTTCTGGATAAACAATGCAAATACATGTGCATACACACTATTTGCCTCCTATGATTCATGTATATTTTCCCACATTTTGAGAATCCACCTGCATTTCCCATGCAAGGAAATTGTGACGAGATATGATAAATAATGAATCACGTTAGATTTTGCAATGTGTAACCAAGTTATATATCGCACAGATAACTCGCTGTGGCATTTAATGCAGAATATATACATGTTTCGTAATTTTAAATAAAAAATCATGCGTTTCTGATATCTTATGTAGGGTATTCATTGTGAAATGCCTCATTTTACCCCACTCCTAGGGGTAAAGTGAGACACTCCATGAATTAGTCAAACTTATGCAAAACGATTATAACATAGTTGACATTAATTACAAAAGTGCAAATTCAAACCTTGTTAAGTGAATTGTCTAATCTTGTCCTAAATCAGTTGTCTCAGTTTACCCCACACGGAGATTACCCACAAAAACTAAAATTGCATCAATTGGAATTGCAATCAACAAAAACTATACGTTTTTTTTTCATTTGAATTTAGCAATACGTTATGCATTATTTAGCAACAGATAGAATGTCTGCAACAAAATATTCAGGTAAAAATTGTCATTGTAAGATACAAAAACCAACTCTATTAAACTCCTCAAAGGTTTTGTACACATTTGTTACATAGTAGTAAGTAAAGGCATTTTAGATTAAATCTATCCAATCTACATATCGACAATTGAACTACTATTTAATACTGTCATTGTCTCAATGCTCCCCTGTCTCCCTTATATGAATAAAAAAGAAAGAAAGTTAACAGTTTATCTTGGTTGCTTGTGCTTGCAGTTTATGCTAGTCAGTTATTCAAGGTCCTTGCACAAAGCTGATGTGAACATTTCCTACAGCCTTTAAAGCTGACTTAGCGGTATTTTCCTTTATAAGTAGCAAAAACTCATCATCTATGACATCTTCTCAATCTATATGATGTAACGGTGCAATTCGAAATGACAAGCATGTCCTATATATAGTTCAGCCCCTAGAGAGAGTGGGGCATAAATTGCTGTGCATTTCGAGGTGAATGTTGACGTTAATCAGAGATTCTTGTTGCTAATCGATTGATCCATATGCATCGAGTGGTTTGCACTCGACATTTGCAAACAGCTTTTTTACTCTCATGATTCTGTATAAATTTCATATTCTGTTAAAAAGCCTGCCGAATACAGAAGGTGCACTTTATGTATGACAGTGTCAATGTTTCATTAGCAGCACATATATGTAATTATCGATTTCTTGTCTCATGTCATATCAAACGCATTGTGCTCGTTCAGCTGGATAATTTGAATTTGATAAGGAGTCGGTCGCTATGGTGTTCAAAGCAACGGGTGGAAAAGTTATGCTTTGTAGTTTCTGGTGTTTTACACGAGGCTTGGTCATCCGTTTTTATGTTGCTTTACCATCAAATGTGCTTGTGTGTCGCACTGCAGAAGTTTGAATTTGTATGCCGAAATTCTCACTATCC
Source organism: Julus scanicus (assembly GCA_034698625.1). Classification (NCBI taxonomy): domain Eukaryota; kingdom Metazoa; phylum Arthropoda; class Diplopoda; order Julida; family Julidae; genus Julus; species Julus scanicus. Next base: position 11,759 of record JAQGBW010004738.1, read on the forward strand.
GGACTTTTGTGCGTTTTGGGGGCCACTGATGTTTTTTAGCAGAAGCCACGCCCAGGTTTTTTTAAAGCTCCGCCCTTCACGCACTGAACAGATCGACTTGACTTTTTTTCTGGTGTGCGGTACATTAGTGAAAGATGGCGGCCCTCCACGTGGTTAAAATGGCTCCCAATTTGAACCATAGATGGCGCGCATGGGCTTTTGCGCATGCGTGGTAGGTCAGTCCGGAGTCTGTGGTCACGTGTAGTGCGAACATGTGCAGCCATTACCGGATTTCTCCGGACTGACGTCATATGTCCGTTTTCGTTTTTGTCAGGGTAGTGAGAATACGGCAAACAGTCAATGTTTACGAATTTTCCGCCGAAATGTATTATAATAAATAGGCTGTATGCAATATTTGGGTCATTTTGGTTTAACAAATTTTGGATAATGCACCTTACAGGCTGATTTTGCCATTATTCTATAATCAAGTACAGGTTAACAGCGCCCTCTGGAGGCATTTGAGCCTAGAACATGCATTGACTTAATTTTCAAAATGGCCGCGTCAGTATAGTGCTAAAACTGTCGTTTTTCAAGGATGGTCTCTATTGGTGCAAAAGGGCGTGGCTCTGTTGGAATGGCAATGCTAATGAGTCATGCGCCACCAGGAGGTGCTGAACTGAAGTAAGGTTAACTTGAAAGCCTGTTCAGTCCTTATGCCTAGAACAGATCACAGCAAACTTGAAATAGTTTCTGCAAGCTAAAGCCGGGTCTCCACAAACAGCAACATGCAACATGAAGCTGGAAACACATTTAAAACACAAACCTTAAACAATGAAGTCAGAAACATGTTACTGATGCTGAGGTGTATTTATCAAAAAAAGCCAAAAAGAAACGAGCGCAAATGTGTATGACGCTCCTACTATATGATTCTTTTAGATCCACGATCTGACCAAAAACTGGAGTCTGCACTAGAAAGCACGTGTGTCAATGCACTAAGCCGTGTTATACGGACCTTGGTAGGAGCGCCATGAACAGCAATCATTTTTTCCATTGATCTGGACCGCCTCATGAGCGAATACCAAATTGCTCGCTGGAAACACTTGGACAGAAAACTGGTGAGCAAATTTTTAACGTTACCATGTTTCCGAAACCCTGTTGCTGTTTCAAGTTTGCTCTGCTGTACTAGCTCAGTACTTATATATTGCAGGTGATGTCTCTTTACAATACGAGGCACCCAAGAATATGGAGATCCATCTGGTGGAAGTACATTCGTGGTTATTATAATATGATAACCACAAATTTGTTTTGCAAACAATTTTTGTAATTTCTACGTAAAGTTATTATGATAATCATATATTTGTTTTGTAAGCGATTTTTTTTAGTTTTGCATCAACAGGTTATTTTTGTTAAGGGGGATCACAACCCTATCACTTTCAATGGGTGAAATTTTGAAACACAATTTCAGATAAACAGAAAGAGATTA
>JAQGBW010004739.1:0-13217 GCA_034698625.1 Julus scanicus
AAGTACTTTTAACATGTTTACATTGCTGACTCAATTGAAGTAATGTACTTTTAAGAGCCCATGTAAACGCAGTAAATTTTCATTTTAATTAATCAACAATATGCTAGAATCTCCAAACTTGTGATTTCCCCTAGGTAACTTTCATATGGTAACCTATATTCTCAATTCCGCTCAATTATGGCTCAATTCCATAAAATACAACTTGTAGAATTTCAGTAATTTGAAAATATATTCACGAATTTCCTCGTTGATATCCCATCAGTTGTTATACAAGGTTCATTTATCAGATTTGCTAATTCCCCTCTTCTTTCAATTTTTGATCCATTTCAATTTGGTTTTGAAATACACCTATTTTATACACGGCCACTCTTTATACGGCCTTTTGTTATAACAACCTTTTTTAATTATGGCACTGTTTCGATTTACGGCTTACAATGTCTCGTTATACGGCCAAAAACAAACTGCTGTAATTAAAAAATTAAAGTGGGCAAAATATGTGCTAAGTTACCCCATTTGCACAAATAATGTCGGATTTGGATAACAATAAAACAACTTATGGGCTTTCTTTTGAAAATGTCACCGATTTGTTTGACATGGTACGATTCGGTTTTTCTATTGGTGGCCGACCCACAGCCATAAGGCTAGCATTCGGTTTTCATAAGAAGTAAAAACAACTTTTAAAAAAAAATAACTTAGATTACCCTTCGCAGCTTCACCAAGATTCTATTTCCCAAACTTCACCGAGATTCTCCTTTCAAGCTTCAGCGAGATTCCCAATCAGAGCAGTAAACGCGAACAGGTTAATTCGCCAAATTGGCCGAACTAATTTCCCCTACTCCGCCCTTTACAATGTGGAACATCGAGGCATTTTATTTCCAGCTTTCGGTGGGTCACGACCTTGCCTATTTCAGGGAGTTAAACTTGCAGCATCCCCCTCGAAGGAGAGAAAATTGCTTTCCCAGCAGCAACGATATTATTTCGACCCTATAGACACAGGGGCAGACACAAGAGAAAACAGTTTTTAAGGGAAGATTCCATAGCAGCAAAGATCTGAGAGTTACAGCCACGGGAATTCAGTAAAAATTCAAATGTCCAGGGTACAGCTTGACTGAAGTTTAGTCAAAATTCATCAACGACGATTCAGAAAAATCCAAGCGCGTTGATGACAAGACAGTCGAGAATCAAGAGTCACGATAAATGACAAGGTAGCCAAATGCTATGTCAAGACAGTCAATATGTTATGTCAAGGCAGTTAATGTGCTATGTCAAGGCAGTCAAGATACTACGGCAAGGCAGTCAAGATGCTACGGCAAGGCAGTCAAGATGCTATGGCAAGGCAGTCAAGATGCTTGAGGTTACGAATCATGGCAAGACAGTACAGAATCCAGAGTCACGATTCATCTAATGCAATTCATAAAAGGACAATCGGAAATCAAGAGTCACAATTCGTGGCAAGACAGTAAAGAATCAAAAGTCACGATTCAAAACAAGGCAGTCAAGATAGTCGGATCAAAACTCATGGCAAGTCAGTCACAAATCATGGCCAGGCAATCAAGTGTTAACAGTTACGATTCATGGCAATGCCAGGCAGTCAAGATGCCATGGTCAAAACTTGTGGCAAGACAGTCAAGAATCAACAGTCACGATTCATGATAAGGCAGCTAAGATGCATGATGTACGAATCATGGCCATGTAGTCGTGAAACAAGAGTCACAATTCCTGGAAAGACAGTCAAGAATCCAGAGTGCCGATTCATGACAATGCAGCTAATATCCAGGAGGTACGAATCATGACAATGTAGTCAAGAATCAAAAATCATAATTCGTGGCAAGACAGTCAGGGATCAAAAGCTGCACATCCAAGGCAAGACAAGTCAAGAATCACGAGTCACGATTCATGACAAGGCAGTCAAGATGCAAATATCACCATGCATTTCAATTAAGGCAGGCAAAGATTCCAATTGCAAGGCAGTCAAGAATCAGGAGTCATGGCGATTCATGGAAAGACAGTCAATATCACAATTTCCATCACGGTTTCCATTTTGGAGACAATACGTGCACAGCGGCGACCAAAACAACTGCAGTTTGCAACAGGGTCAGAGGTCACGAGCAGCATGACTTGAGGTGTCACATGACTCGCATCAACCAAGTAACTCTTTTGTTCTATGGATACAATATGGAGTCTCTGATTAGGTGAGCGTGGGCGAGTCCCACATAAATTATGAGGCTTGGGGTCAAAGTTTGCGCAGTCCCAACAGGGAAGCGGAATTTGCACGTAGCTAAATTTGAGTTCTCTACCACTAGGAACAATTTACAGGAGATAAATTCGTTTCATCGACCTTATTTTGGGATTCTGGATGATTTATGCAGGTTTGTCTTTAAATTACCTTAGATTTCCAAGCGAATCTCTTCAATTATGACATCTTTATTTAGGAGATGATTTTATGAGATCATCCTCAATTCAAATAAATTCATGTGTGTAATTTTCTTCAATTCGCGTGTTTCGTGTATCATTATGAATCTCATTATGAAGTTAAATAAGAGTCTTACCTGTTGCAGGATTCACAGCCAAGATTAAAGGTTTTGGATTAGTTTATCTTCTAGCACTACATGAGAGTATATCCACAGACGTGAAATTCAGAAATTCTCAAAAAAAAACTGGATAGGAAACTAAATATAATGAAAAAAAAAAAAAAAAGATTTTTATTTAGTAAGCAACATTTTGTATGAAAAAAAAAACTACAACTTTTGCGCAAAAGCTAACAAGAATGACGGAAATCTCCGTTGAGTAACTTTTTTCAGTCTAAAAATGATAAATAAGTTATCATAATCTTTATCTAATTCATGAAGTGTCTCACTTTACCCCAGGAGTGGAGAAAATCAGACATTCCACAGCAATTTTCAAAAGTTAAATTTTTACAGCAGATTTGACAGAATTCCCTTCATCAAATTTTCATACACAGGAGTTTAGTTAAACCACATATCCTTACAAATTCAGATCAAAAGGACAATTGTTGAATGCACAAAGAAATGTTTTAGCAAAAAAAGTGTCTTAAAGCTTCCCAGCCTTCCCTACATTACGTGACCACAGCTATTATTCCAGTTTTGAGAATTTGGAGACAGTTACAGGGTCTGAAGTCTCGGACACCTTGTTTTTGAAAATTCGTAAACTTGCAAGGGGGTCAAAAACCCTCCAAAACTCGCATTCCATTCTCAATTTGGCCAGAATGGCCACCGGTTCACCGGGGTTAATTGAAGCGGATGCAGGGAGTCGCGAAATTCTGTTTGCGTGCTCGCATTTTTTTTCTACCAATTGCTTATTTGAGAATCATGAATTGTATTAGTAGCAGTGTTTGCGAAAATCATCTCAACACGGACGCCTCAGGCCTGAGTTTTTTAATGGTTTATTGGCTATTGTTCGCACGCATCTGCTGGCGGGTTGGATGCTCGAAAGGGTTGCGTGCTCGCAACTTTGTGCATTATGTAAAAACTAGCAGCCACTCGAATTTGAAGTTTTTAAATGATTTATTTTGCAAAATTTACATGCAAACCACACATATTGTTACACATTTTCTCGTATGGTACTTATTTGACTTTTCAATCTTTAAAACATTGTAACCAACTAGGGGACATTCAAAACGACGTCCCAAAAATTCCTACATGGATAAAAATATGGTGTCCATTTTAGCCCAGACCCCCTCCCCCTCTGATGAACGTCCTTAATTTTGTTTTAAGTAGGGTGTCCAGAAATTTTTTTTGAAACATACAAAGGTCCATTATATAAATTTACAAGCACCCGCCTTGCTACCAATTCCACGACATTTTTCTAATTTTTTCTGATTAACCGAAATATCCTCAACTCGAAAGGAAATTCCAGCATCAAATTGGTGTTTCACACAAACTTGTTTAGGCATAATTCCCTACTTTCCCGAGGTTTTAAAAATTCAAGTTTGTTTGGGACTGGGAACCCATTTCTTCTGGACACCATGTGGACAGGAGGGAGAGCCATTATGGACATCGACTAATGATGGTATTTCTCCATTTTTTGACTTACCGATTAATTAAATTCTAAATAACAGAGAAATTGAAAAGGGACACCAGATGAAATGTCTTCCCAGTCCCAAATGTACTTGAATTTTTAAATCATCGGAAAAGTCGAGAATTATACCTAACTTTGTGTTTAACACCAATTTTATGCTGGAGTCCATAAATGTCTGAAAACATTTACTTACAACGTGAATATCTCCGCAAGGTGACCAGAAACTTTAAATGTTACCCTACGAAAAAATGAAACGAACACTCTAAAGCTGGGTCTCCACTAATGGCAACATGCAAACACCAAGCACTCTACACAAACCTCAACCATCAACATGTTGCTGAATGCTGAGGTGTATCCACCAAAAGCTGACAGAAACACCGAACAAATGTGTCAAGTTTATGGCGCTTTTATCAACTGCAGTCTGTCAATTCAGGTCTGTGTCTGAGCACATTGTTGAGCTTGCTCAGTAAAGTGGCAACATTTTTTCCCTTCGGTCCGGACCGCCTCCCGAGCGATTGGCGAAATGTTGCCGAAACCATAGTTCTGACAACAACAAAAACGTCATAAGTTTGTTCAAAAATGAACGTAGGCAAACTTTTATTTAATAGTTGGTTCAGCAAACCTTGTTGCCCCATGTTGCCTTCAGTGGAGATGCACCTTTAGCACTTTTAAAAAAAATTAGAAAAACTCAAGTTTGGATCGGTCCCAAATTACCCCGCGCTTGTCTGGTTTACCAAAACGTAACAGTTGCACAAATGCACGAATACATGCTTGACATTCACGTGAATAATAGTCAAGGCATATAGGATTCACAATATTAACCCGTTTCAGCAACAGCTTTATAGTTCGAGCTGTTATGACATCCACTTTTGCATTTCAGATTCAGGTTCCATTGCGTTGAAAACTAACTATGTACAACCTACTTTTGAACCAATCTCAGCCCAAACTCAAGGCACTATAGGTTCATCAGCAAACCTTTGATACTCAACATTTTGTAACTATCTTCTAAGTTTCTTCTAGATGCCATACGAGGCCAATCAAAAGGACGTCCGCAAGGGAGGGGGGGAAATGAGTAAATCTGTGGCATGTTGACAGAGGGATGATGGTATTTTTCAATTTTTGGCTCTTCTGCTTAATTGAGTTTTAAAGGTCAGTGGAATGCTCCCATCCGTAAAAATTCCCACCGACCTCCTTGTGTTAAACACCAGTTTTTATGCTGGAAATTCTCTTCGAGGACATGAAATTCCCGTTAATCAGAAAAATCTGGAAAAATAACGTGGAATTGGTAGCGAGACATGTGCATGCAAATTTATATGATGGGCCTTTGTATGTTCCAACGAATTTACTGGAGATTCCACAAAAAAGGGGTAAAAAATGAAGGACGTCTATGATGAGGGGGGAGTCTGGGATAAAATGGCCAGGGGGTGGGGGGTCAATTTAGGAAGGAATTTTGGGGACGTCCGTTTAGAATGACCTCTAATGGCACTTGCCATCTGGTCATGTCAGTGATTCCATGGACAGCGTTTACATATGCCCTAAGCTGGCGAACTGGTGCCAGAGTTTGCGGTTTCACACTTTGTACACCAATGGCCAAAAAACGCCATAACCCATTTTTGACCCTTGACCCCTAATCCACTCAATCACATATTTTCGAAATTGTGTATCTTGGAACGATACTTTCGACCCTTGATCCTGGGGTCAAAGTTTCTAGGGGTCATTGTTTACAGTATACCACTCTACCGTACACAGATGGCCTAAGCTCAGCGCAGCCCACCTTTGACCCCAATTCCAAACCAATGGCGCAACTCTCCAGTCTTCGCGAAGAGACATGGTCGAATTTTCGAACGGAATTTTGGCACGACGCACCATCAGTTTTTTTCAGTCTTCAGCGCTGACGGAACGAAACCGATAACTAAAAGCGTCACGAAAGGCCTAAGTATGGGAATCAGCTGCCGAAGTTTTTTTTACAGAAAACAGCTTGTGGAAATTCTCAACTTGTTTCGTACCGTCACCAAACTTCGCGCTGTCATGATGCGTATGCTCCAGCCTCGGTTGAGAGGACACAGGTGGCTCAAAAACGTGAAACAAAAACAAGAAAATTACCTGCAAAGTGGCTCAATCCATGGGAAAGTCGGACACGACTGAGACAGGAGGAACAAGCGCAACTTTGGCGAAATTTTTCTGCCTTTTCGGCCGATAGCAGCGCCACCGGTGGCGATGGTAGACCGATTAACGGCGCTTCAGCTTTCAAACTGTTCATCTAAGCCGTTAAATTCAAGCGCGAAATTCAAACTTATACCAACCACATGAAGGGGGAATGTCAGAAAATCAGTGGCATAGGAAAAAAGTGCCGGTCGCAAATTGGTCCATCGGGAGTCATCTCGACGATATGAAACTTCTAGGGCCAATAATAACACATTTTTAAACAAATTTCAGGTAATCTTGCAAAATGTCAAAATTATTGCATGTAAATTTTAAAATCTTGAACATACCAAAAAAAATGAAATTAAATTACTGGACTTAATGTTTCACAAGCTGGTATAGATTGGAAAAACCGTAATTAAATTAGGAATTAGCATTCATAAAATGAACGTTTTTTTTTTTTAAATCAATAAAATGTGAAGAAATAGTGTGACCGACCATTATTAGTTACCACTGCTGTATTTTTGACGATTTGTTTTTAACGGAATATTTTTCTGAAATAAAAAAACAGTATTCTGTTAAAAAAAAACAGTCTCAAACATGAGCTATTAGTTTCATTAACCATGTTTTTTTGCATAAAAATTCCTCAAGAACTAATTTTCGAAGCAATTTTGAAAAAGTCGAAAATTTTATTTTTTTAGAGAAAAAACGCTTGAAAAGCAAAAATACTCAAGTGAACATTACAAAAAACTTCTTAAACATTATGTCTGATAGAAAGGTATGACAAAATATTACAACAAAAACTTGCTAAAACTTGCTAAAACTTGTCAAACATTTTTATAATAATTAAGCGATTTCCTGACAGCCATTTGTCAAATCTTAAAAAATCTCCAAAGATGTCCAACTCTGGTACTCATGGAACAACATATTTTGAAAAAGTTCGGGAATTTGGCATTGGTCAATGACAGGAGACAACTGTCCAACTCCGGTGCCCCTGGAACAACACATAAAGTTCTATAACTTTGAAATTGGACACTGTCAGAAGTCAGCTGTCCAACTCTGGTACTCCAAGAGCAGTTGACTTCTGACATTGTTCAATGTCAAAATTACTAATCTTCATTAAATATGTTACTTAATGAAGATAAGCAATTTTGACATTGAACCCTGTCAGGAGTCAACTGTCCAGCTCTGGTATTCCTGGAGCAACATGTTTAAAAAACGTTGAGTAATTTCACATTGGTCACTGTCAGGAGTCAACTGTCCAACTCTGATATTCTTGGAGCAACATATTTAACAAAACGTTTAGTAATTTTGACATTAAGCTTGGCATGGAGCAAAATTTGATAAAAAGATTGCCAAATTCCATATCTGATTATGTTTGATGCAGTCCAACATTTAAATGGGTGAACTTTTTATTAATTATGTTTTTTCCAGCAGTGCTACAGTTATTAACTAAAACGATAATTTAGATATTGGACAATGTCAGAAACCTGATCATCCTGGAGTATCATCTTAAAGATAAACATTACAAGTCAATATAAAAACAACTGCAGACCTCAAAACTGATGAGGCATTTGTCAAGTTCCACATTTTTTGATCATATTCTATTGGATATGGGTAATTGTAAAATATTCTGGTCCTACACGACCACCACATGTCCTACGAACAAAATTGTTATAAAAAACTTGCCAACAATAAAATGTTAGGTACATGACACTGTCAAAAGCCGTATGTCCAACTAATGATCTATTGGCTGTACCATTGTTGATACCAACATGAAATAATAAAAAAAATCGACATTCTTGGTTTAAAACAGGGATGCCAGACGAGAGAAGACCAACTCTGGTTCCGTATCTTGATGGTGGTTGTTTCCGTGTCTTGATGGTGGTTGTTTCCGTATCTTGATGGTGGTTGTTTCCGTATTTTGATGGTGGTTGTTTCCGTATCTTGATGGTGGTTGTTTCCGTATCTTGATGGTGGTTGTTTCCGTATCTTGATGGTGGTTGTTTCCGTATCTTGATGGCGGTTGTTTCCTGGTCCTAGAAGATTAGGATCTTACAGCTCTGAAACTACACAACATATAGATTATGTTGCTGGGAGATGTGCAAAGGCCCATTGGTTTAACGAGCAATCTAAATTGCTAAAGATGCGCAGAGCTTCTTCGGTGGGTCACAATATTGCATTTACCTAATTCTTGGAATCCGTAACCAAGCTGCTGCCTTTGCAGTCAACAGAAACAGCAACGCCTTGCAGTTTCGAGAAGTTGTTGTAGCCATGTCCGTGACGTCTGATGAGGTTCATGTAGTGATAAAGCATCCTCCAGAAGTTGTTGCTGTTCAGATCAGTGTAGGTGAAACGTTGGATTCTTCGGTGGTTCTCTCTTTTCACTGCCACATCACACGAGTAGTGGGACTGCCCCAGATTGCTGCCCTTCATTTCAAAGGTACTTACGACCTCGCCTTTTAAATTAAAGGTCTGGACTCTTTGGTTGCCTTTGTTTGCCACCACGATACGGTTCTCGCCATCGGTATACTTGTCGATGACCACTCCCTTTTTGCTAGGAGAGGAACGGAGGTACCCTCTCACATCATCAAAGATTTTCATGCAGTCATCGCTGCAGTCAGAGACAATTCCTTTATTATAATTTGCATAAATGCTCGATGGTCTACAAAGCTGTCCAGGCTTGTTGTTCATGCAAACTTTTCGGACTTCAAACTCGAAGGGGGAGCTTGGGACCTCCATACCATTTACAGTGATGTTAATACTGTGCCTTGACTCCTCTTCAGGTATGTAAGTAACTTTGTAGCTGCCATCACCGCAGTCCTCCACCTTAACATAGCGTACACCGACTCCATGACCATTGAGAATCAGAACCTCAACCAGATCGCCTCCTTTCCTCTTTGGATTGCCATAATGATCATAAACATACACTAAAAAGTGAGCCTTCAATTCCACTGATGCCTTTCTGAGGCCCTGTCCGATAGCCATGGACCTGGGGCCATAACCGCACGTCTTCGGCATTTCAAAGGTGAATAAATCATTCTTCTGAGGGAAAGGATGATATTTAAACTTCTGAATTTTAATTGTCTGCTTGACGATTGAAGAGCATCTCTTTAAGTGACCTGGGCCATACTTTCTCTCTTTGACACTTTCGATATCCACGACTTTCTTCGTCGTTTTTTTAGAGAGGCTCTCTAATTTTGCCAACCGCCTTTCAAAAAACCGCATTTCCATATCGTGCACACGGTTAGCCTCATCCAGGACTCCATCAGGCCTTTCATCGTGGAACTCCTTAAACAGACTGAAATAGTCAGTGACATCATCATCATAACTTTCAGCAAATGCTTTCTCCGCCGACTTCCATTTCAAGAACTCTGTCGACTCATTCCTGTGGTTGTCAAGTCCCACGTGATCTGGAGAATCTTCCACATTATTTTTCCACAATGTTTCAGTGCAGCTTATGTCATTGAGGGAGGAAATGGCGCTACAGGTCTGGATGCGCGTATCGCAATTGTCGGATGCTCCCTGCTTCGGATGTTTTTCGTAGCTGAGCAAAGGAAGTTTCTCAGCATTTAAATTTTTGATCATTGGCATACCAAAAAGATGATAAAGACTAATACTGCCCGGCGCCTTCATAAGCAAATGTTCATCAGAGTTCAGGCAGTCAGGTTTGGGAACGATGAAATCGCAAGCTTCCATATTTGTTAAATTGTAAAAAAAAATTAATGATGGGGTTCCAAGATATTGATGGTGGTTAACGCTTATGACGAATTGATGGAGGATGGCACTTCCAAGAGAGCGAACAACGGTTTCAATTAAATCTGTAAGAAGAAGATTGAAACTTCTGAAAAAAATATATAAAAAAATGTTTGATTAGAGTACAATAGAACCTGTCTAAATTAATGTCCTCTCTAAATGCACAAAATGTGCAGGTCCCGACGTATTTGTCTGTCAGGGATTACTGTCTATTTCCTTCAACTTTTAGACGTTATTTTGTATGTAGGCCAGGACAATTACAACCAAATGCCGCAGGTAGGGAAAACAGGTCAATTGCTGTACTTGTACATGCACTAAAATGGTGTCTATATATAGCTAGTGACTCATCTATAGGATTAAAAAAAACGCTGATGAAGCTGTCAAAATGCATATTTTCACCGGTCCCAAGAGTATGCATTTGGACTATAATTAGACTACTGAATGTAGTGGGAATCTTGGATAGATTTTGTGTTAAATTAAGAGTGATTTTGAATAGCGGAGAAGGAAGGAAAGGGACAGTAAATGTAACAAAAGGGAAGCGGGTAAAAAAGCGGGAAAAAAGTAAGTAAATACAGGAAACAAAAAGGTGGGGAAGAAGGGGAAAACGTAAACTGAGAAAAAGGGGTGAAAAAGGTAAGAATGAGGAACAAGGAAGGGAAGTTTAAATAACTAATGAAGGCAGAGTGATTTAAGAAAAAGGATTGTAGATCTACCAAAGTTTGTAAAAAAAATGAATTAGAAATTTGCCGAAGTTAATAAAAAAATACTCAAAAATCTAATAAAGTTAGTAATCTATCACAATATAACAAACCTTAAAAAAATAATTAAAAATCTGCCAAAGTTAGAAAAGAAAATCTATTAAAAATCTTCCACAACTCGTAAGAAAAATCTAGCAAATAGCTACCAAAGTTAGTAAAAATTTACTAAAAATCTACCAAATTTTCAGCATTTTATCGCAAAATACATTAAAAAAACTTATCTAAAAATTCAAATATTTACTGTATATAAACTACTAAAAATTCCAGAAAATAAAACGTAGAATTTTTTTTTAATTCGAAAAGAACCGTTAATCCATCAAAAATCCACAACAACATTCGTACGAAATCTATCAATAAAAATTACATATAAATTCATGATATCTTACGCCGGATTCCCACTGACCTTACTTAACCTAATCAACAGAGGACTGACGTTGTGACGTCAGCAACTAGGCATTCGACCTCTATTAAATTGTAGCAAAAAATTCACTACCAATTTCAAACTAACGAAAACTAACCCAAAAATTAACTAAAATTTAAAAAAATAGCACAGAAAAACTTACAAATATATAAAAATTACTAAAAATGTAATAAACTCCAACAAAAAATGTAAATTTTGCCGCCAAATACTCGCAATAAATTCCGCCTAAAAATAGCTAAACACGTGTATATATTTCACTAGAAATTTACAAAATCGACTGCAAAAATTATTTCAAAATTACTGAAGAATCTATCCACAATTCTTCCTAGAATTCTTGATTAGAATGTACATTATACTAAAAGTCGATAAAGATTATAGTACAAAAATGATACTAGAATTTATGACTAATTTGACTGCATTTTTTACATGAAAGACGCCAAAAAGTATATAAAAAGACCCACTAGAAACGTACTTAAACATTTACTAAAAATGCAGTTAGAATATCTAAAAGTAACCACAAAGTAACCAAAAAAAAAAAAAAAAGTACTTACGCTATGCAGCAGCTAACACGTGCACCCAACACTGGTCAATGGGCAATTTTCAACTAACCACCACAATTAACCACCACAAATTCTAAAAAAAGTTTCGGTCACCATGTGCAAATCCCTGCAATCCTATTGGTCGGTTGCACGTGACCATTTTAATCCAAAAATACCAACCTGAGGAAGGGTGGTGGAAGAAGGACCTAAGCCAGCTTTTGACTTTGGACCAATTATATATAGGCTTATCTGAAATGAAACTTAAAATAATGAAATATCTTATTAAACTTGTTTAAACAATCTAGCTTGGCGTGATTGTGGCTAGATAGTACAGTGGAACCTCGCTTAACGAGCACCTCCGCTGTACGCATTTCATTACCAAGATCTGGGTTCAATTCCTAGGCTGTGAGTTTTTGGTTTTCCACAGTTGTTCCTCTAAAAATCGGCCGCCACCATGCTCCTTTCTCTCTTCACATCTATTATAAATTACCCAAAAATACAAACACATTTGGGCCGAGACACACAATGCAAATGAGCTTAGTATTGCATTGTTTTAGCATTTTATTGCATTTAAATAACGAAATTTGCGAGTATTTAAAGGAACCACGTGAACAAATTTACATTTGTATGGGCCATATACTATGAGTAATATGATCTTATTTAGGACTGTATATTTAAAAGCCTAGCTGAAAGCAGGGTCGAAAAAGCAACATTTTTGAGAACCAGATCGCGACACAATGCGGACAGGGGAAGGAAAGGAGTAGCCATCATGGACGTTCACCAATGATTGTAGTATTTTTCAGTTTTTGGCTTTTTAGTTTAAGTTTTAAAGGTCAGTGAAAGATAAATTGCACAACAAAATGCCGCCCCAGTTCCAAATGTAGTACAATTTTTAAAACCTCTGGAAAGTCGGGACTATGTATGTGTTAAATAACAATTTTATGCAGGAATTTCCCTTCGAGGTCAGGAAATTTCGGTTTATCAGAAAAATCTGGAAAAATGTCGAAGAATAGGTAGCGACTGAGGCGGGTGCTTTGGAAATTTATGGGATGGGACCTTGTACGTTTTCAAAAAAATTGTGGATACTCTATGGGGTGATCCATAAATTATGTCACACTTTTTTGCCTCTTTTTAAACACCCCCAACCCCTTAGTCACAATTTCCCAATCCCTTGGTCACAATAGAGGAGGTCTACATTACGTGTAGCGCCCTCTGTGTTAGTTTTAGGAACTTCCTGGCGGGACAGGCCAAAAAGTGCCATTGAGTTATACGTGTTTTTTTCGCTCTTCAAAAGAGTTTTCAAACCTTATGAAGTGAAATTGTTGTGTTCCATGTTGTAAAAACAACTTTAGGAACGTCAATTTCGAGATTTCATACCACATCATCCCAAAAAACTCCAATATTAGAAAGAAATGGCGATGCAATGTACGTGAGAAGTACTTGTATATGTATAGCCTATACTCGCCAATATATGTTCGAGATTTTCGTTAAATTTGACACTCAGATTTTACATTAGGTACGTTTGTTAGCATAACAAATTGTAAACTGAGTTCTTTCTCGTAC
>JAQGBW010004740.1:0-13213 GCA_034698625.1 Julus scanicus
AAGGCTCATCCCCTGGCGTTGGTGTTTAGCCCTCGTGTTGCAGAAATAGGCCAACGTTAAAAATCAACAAACAATCACTTCATGACCTCTGCATGTTTTCAATTTTTTTTTCAGCCAAATATGTTTTAATTTTCCATGTCAGCTAAATCTGTCAACTAGGTTGAAATCAAATTCGTGACTACAGCTATTGGATAGCTCGATTAAATGTTATGCAATATTAACTGATCATTAAATTTAGTTAAACACGTTTTGAATCCAATATGCAGTAGTTAAACTCATAGTAGCAAGTTTTAAAATATCTAGCATTTTATTTGTATTTAAACATGTTTATAACGACTAAAGAGTTTGTTTTAAATATGGCCCCAAGGGTGGAGTAGAATCTCAATTATCCAAATATTTGTATTATCAGAGCCGTGTGTAATTCAACATATATGCCCTAATTAAATATAATAAGTACTTTTCAACAAAAAAAAGGTACCCTGGTGAAAAAAACAATAGAAAACAATAGAGATTTCTATTGGTTTCTATTGTTATTTGGACACTGTATTGACTTCTATGGTTTGGCTGTATTGACTGAACAATAGAAAACCATAGAAATTTTCTATTGATACCAATAGAAAACAACGTTCCAAATAACAATAGAAATCTCTATTGGTTTTTTTACCAGGTTATTAAAACTCGGTTTAAAATTATGAAAAGTTGGAAAAATTGTAGTATAATTTATTTAATGCGAAATTGATATGAATAACCAAATTATGTGAGATATACTCGGCCCACAAGATCAATCACGATTCCACTTTAATTGTGGATTACGTTAACCGGGGTTTGGTGCAACCACATTACAAAAGCGAGTGCATGTATTATATAGGAAGTTGTGAATTTACTTACAGCCACCTATATTCATCTGTTTGCCCCCCACGCGACGTATGTTCAGTCTTTGGAAGCTCGTTTATCAATAAACTCTGTTGTGGGGGTAGGATGTTTCACCCACCCCCACCACTTCATTTCGGGTACTAAGATTAGGGGGCGCGTTGGAATGAAGCTGCATGCTGCGCTGCCTGATGAACTTTTCTTCGCCCGACCAATTTGCTAGCGTGTATCAAATAACTAATTGAATGCTTATGCAAATTTCGGTTGCAGTCGCATCCCATCCTGTCTTCTCTCATTAATTCGCTCCGAAAATCGTTGGTGCAAGCCGCTGTTTCTTTTTCCCCGAGTTTACTCCTGATCGAAGATATCTGGTAACAAACGCATTACGCTCGCTAAATGGGAAATGGAACCCCGTTTTCGCGAATTGGAGGATTTTGTTAGCAAGTTTGGTTTTTTTTCTTCTACAAACATATAGATGCGAGGGCGCTTATTTGGTATCTCTATTCGAGGTATTTCGGAATCTACTTGAGAAAGACAAGTGTATTGAGCGAGATGTATTTCCATGTAATAAACCCAGTTAACGGACAAAATCTGAAATTTTCACTTATTTCATAACTTTTCTATCTTCAAAAAGTTGAAAGCTCGAATTTGAACAAATTCTTCAAAAAATGTTTTTATCCTCATTTCAATATTGGTTTCACATTGCGTGTGATTGTAGCTGATTTGATTGGTACACAATTCACCGGAAAATAGATGTCCATATTATCCACATTAATTTCAATACCACCAACAGAAAAAAATGTTTGATTCTGAGAAAAAAATGAATTCCTTAGAATATCTTTTACAACTTATCTTTTTAATTTGCTAAAAGCAATAGAGAAACAACAAATTTAAGCAAAATGCTGGAGGATGGAACTTTTCGGTGTAATATTTGGAAAATATTCAGGTGACGAAAAATACAGATAATGGACTGTATATGACTTGAGACACACCCGCGATTTTAAGACGCACTCAGTTTTAGAGGATGTTTTTATGGGAGGGGGGGAGGGTGAGGCATCTAAAGCCCCTCACCCACTTTTCGAACTCACTTTTTTCCGCTCCGATGTGCGCTGTATGTTTGGCATGCCAAAGAAATTTAGCAGACGATATTGCGCGCTAAGCGCACAACTAGTGCGCATGCGCGAACCGAAAAATCGTGCGTTAACAACCGATTTTACGTAAAGTGAGTTTAGTGTGTCACTGGCTTTATAAAAAATAATTAAATAAATTATTTTTTAAAAAAGCATAAATATAATGTGAGCACATGCAGTGTATGCTGGATTAGTAGTTTGTTTCCAACAAAGTAAGTTTCCATCTGTTAAAATTGCAATTTGAATAGACATAATGGGTGGCCCTTAAGTTTTGGCTGTAATGTTTTATCACACGTTTGAAATCTCTTGGTCTTTGAATTTATTTAGGCTTAGGATATGTTTTTGAAAATAAGATATTTGCATTTAGCCCGCCACCATCTTGCCTGTTGCGTGATCCCCATTAATTCGCGTGCCTGGCCGCCGTTGTTTATGTCTGCTTCTCCAAAGGGGTTTTTGCCGATGCTATGTTGTTTACCTTCTTAATGCTTAAATGTTTATCCCCTCTTAGTTTAATAATATGGGTTGTGAGCACGCTCGTCCATGTAACCCACCATTTGATGAAAACTTAGAGCGTTATCATCTTTGAGAAAAAACACACAAACACACCCAATACTCTAAAAACTTCGTAAATCGCAAATTTGCGATTCTGTAGTTCGAGGATATGGGACCACACTGGTCAGTATTGTCCAGGTCTGAATGTCGCCACAGTTGCCCTTCGACCCCTTTTAACTCCTACCCACTGCCTACTTTTCACTCAAGTTTGTTTACTGAAACCGCGTTCCGTATAGTTGTAGTAAAAGGGGTTAAATGTTGTTGGGTGGCCCGGAATCATTCGGGTTGCGACCCCCGCACGTGCGGCTTCACCCGACTAAGAAGTTGGTGGAACTCAAGTGTCGTAACCACACGTGGGTTGACTCGAGCGTCGTTAATTCCGTTAGAAAAACAGATAACAGCAGCTGTAGACTTGACGTTTGGTTTAAACTCTAGAAAGATGTTCTAACGTTTTGGAAAAAAATATTTTGGAATTGGTCGTAGGGAGAGTGCTTGAAAATTTATAGGATAAGCCTTGAAATCACATTTCTGTGATTATCCAAATGATACATCACGAACACCTTTGTGGAAGTAGACATCATGTACTCATCCCAGTTTTTTCTAAATCTTCGATCTGTTAGTTTTGGCTTTTTTTGTGTTTTGTTCTTAAAGGCAGTTTCTGATTTCTTTTCCCCAGTGTTTTTTTTTTCCATCTCTTATGGAACCTTGACAATCAGACGTCTTTGTAATGGACTCCATCAATTATTTAGGACATTTTCTTCAAGAGGGTATATATATATAAAAGCAGTGCGAATCTTATTCACGGGTGATGGTTTCTCCATATAATCTCTTGCGCCATGTTCCGTTAGGGGTAATCAAAGGGGGCAATTACCGTCTTCACCTACCGTCTTTGGTTCTTTTAGTCTCCGAGCTGCCATCTAGCGGAGCATGGGCGCTTGGACAGGCAATGAAAACAAGATGGTGACCAGTGCCTATCAGTGTTTTTAGATCCACTTTAGTTTCTAACATTCATCTTATCACCCTTCCCCCCCACTTGTCCAATTTCCAGTTTTATATCCCTCCTCCCCCACACACTGTTTTTTTCTGCTTTGCTAAACTAAATAGTGTGGCTTGTGTAGTGCAACAATGGCGAGGATAACGCCATCCAGTGCGGCCACCTGATATCAAATTGAGTGCAGTCGAAAGGCATTTACTGACATTATTCAATCTTTTAAGAGGCGCTGACTTTGCTTAGGTAATGGCTTCGGACTTATGGACCGTGCTGCCTTTGTGCAATTCCTTTTTTTTGTTCTCTATTTTAAAGGGAATGGCTGCACTGTATTTGCTTTGAAGCCGTTGATGGACTGCCCTTGGACCGATATACATCACCATGGACATTTCCGCAAACCTTCGTAGGGAAAAAAATTTGTTAGGGAAGATAAATTTCTTGGGGGAGGGGGGAATGTTGGAGGGCTGAAAATTGTGTATGGTGGTTGGCACGTGATGAAGAGCAGCCATTAGCAATCACCCCCCATCATTTTCTTACTTACATGAAGCCATTCTCTGATATATACTGGCATTAAATATCAAATAGAAACTACTGTTGAAAATTGAAGAATGCAGTATGTCGCAGGAACAATATCTTAACATTATTGCAAAACAGCACATGCCATCAGCGGAAATTTTATTCATGGTAGTATTGTGATAAAGGTGATATAGTTTTAGCATGTGTGTATTGGGTCTAAACAAGTCGAGAAACACGAAACATGTTTTTTACATTTTTCAACATGTACATGGTCATGCCTCAGTAAGCCTAACATGTTATGTTGGCATTGTTGTCATAATCCATATTTATAAAACAACGCACGTCATATGTCCAACGAACTACAAGAAAGGGTACACAATTTTAAACATTTGGATTATATGTATTAAGTTTAACACGTCGAACAACACAAATCACACACGTCAATTTTAACCAAGACTACATTTTGTGAGACCAGTTTTGAAATGTAAATGGAGTTTGAAACCCTATCTTTTTCAATGGGTAAATTTGCAACGACACTCACAGCTAAACAAAAAGAGATTAAATAAAAATAAAAAGTGTTTAATACAGCTTGATAAATCAGCAAGATCATTCGCTTGTGGTTTTTCACTTTAAAATAGTAGATTTTTAAATTTAAATTATTATTTGAATTTTTGCACTCACAACTTGCCAATCTCATGCTGCCTCCTGCTGGCAGCGTGTACAAAATAACGAACATTTTTCAAACTTGTTTATTAATTTTAAAAAATCTACTATTTTAAAGTGAAAAACGAAAAGCGAATGACCTTGCTGATCTATCAAGCTATTTTAAACAATTTTTATTTTTATTTAATCTCTTTTTCTTTGGCTGTGAGTGTCGTTGCAAATTTACCCATTAAAAAGTATTGGGTTTCATACCCCCGTTAAGGTGAGATTAACTCTCGCGAGTTACTCGTCACATCTCATATTCCACAAAATTCCCCAAACTTAGCTTTAAACTTTAAAAAACCTTAAACATAAGCATCTCTACAGCTAGCTTCTCTCAAAATTCGAACATGGTTCTTATTTTCAGAGCAGCTATCAGTGACAGCTCTCAAACAGCTATTGAGAGCATCTCGAGAGTTTCTCTCACGTAGAAACTCACCTTTAGGGTCGTCACTACATTTTTCTATGATTACTAGTTGTACACACGTTTAAATTGACACACTGACGTCATTAGCGTTCTGGTCAACGATAGCTGACTTTGGGATGTATTACCGGGATCATCGTCCGTTAAAGTTGGGCCATTTTTCGCTCGTTTCGCTAAGTGCACGCTGAAGGTTTAATTCACACTTCGGATGTTTATGGACCCCTGGGTCTCCCAGGTATTGTTTTATTCTTCTCTGCTTTTTTTCCCAACGGCCCCATACACTGCTATATACACTTTTTAGTTGGCAGCATAGAACCTGTATGGCGCTTCCCCTTCGACGGACGTTTTCTAGGTTTAAAGTGAATTAGTTTGATTTCCTGATGCATTTTTAACGCCTCACCGTATACGCACTAGCCTATAACTCGGTGCATGTTAAATGAGGCGTGTACCTAAAGTAGGGCCTATAACTTTATAGTCTCGCAGGTAATTTTTTTTTTGTACGACTTAAATTGAATTAAATTTCGTAATGGTATCTGTTATCATTTATCATATTTTGGTAGTGAAACATGTGCTTTATTTAAGATTAACTATAGGTAATACTTGGTCTAGCTGTGAGAGGACTTTTGTTCCACTTGGCCGACAAGCATCTCAGTTTGCCGACACATTGACCGACAATTGAGTTTGGTTAGGGTAGGGCAGGTTAATAAGAAACTGGGTTCAAATACAACTTTAATAAATTTGCATAAAATTATTGTATAATGCATGGAATCGGCGAAATAGGTGTCGGCAAGGTAGTTACAATAGATAATTAATATCGATCTTAGGTTAGACTGTACATGTTTTGTGAAAATTAGGTTGAGGTTTTGAGAAAAAAAAGTATCTGATTTAGTATATTCTGAGTAAATATGAATTTTAAAATTATAACAGAAAATATTTCCAAATACATATATAAGTTGAGTTTAGTAAAATATTTTTGAATGCTTCTGAAAACATGTGACCGCATATGAGTACATTTTGATGCAAAATTATTTCAAAATTCGTATTAAAATTCTGAAAATAAAATTTGGATTCTTTCCATGAGCTCCATGGATTACAGTAAGTTAAAAAAAAATGGGTAATCTACATAATTTCCCTAGAATAGCTTTTAATTTGCATGCAGACCATGAGAAACATTTGAGTTCACTACAAATATATTTAAAATTTGTTTTCACCGATACAGTGTTTCATGAGTAGTTTCCATTAGTGACTTATAATGCCTAGTACAGACTAGAGAAAACTCGAAACGGAAACTGTGTTTCTGCAAATTAATTTGTCGAAACGTGGTTTCATGAACATATTTCGATAAACAAGTTTGTCCAAATATATAGTGTTCACATCAAAAACTCATTTCGAAACTGAGGGAATGTTTGTTGTTCATGGATGACCTGTATACAATGATAAAAAACTGTCGTCTGCTTTAAAAAGCACGTGGGGCAGATTGGGTCAATACTCCACGTCATGGTGTAGAGTTCTTGGTAGGAGCGCCATGACCAACAAGCATGTTTTCCTTTGATCCGAACTGCCTCTTGAACAAACACCGAAATGTTCGCTGAAAACATGCTTTTTTAGCAAAAATAATGCTGAAACTTGATTGCAGAAAACTGGCGCCCAGATTTTTATCGAAAACCTGTTTGTTTCGGGTTTGCTCCGGTCTGTACTAGGCATTATGATCAACCCAGCAGTTATGTACCTAAGGACCGGAATTGTTTCCTAGAAACGCTAGCTAATCAAAAAGCAAACGGTCCCATCTGGCCGTAATCGCATCCGTTTATATTAAGGCCATATTTTGGCACGTGCATGCTTAGATCCGGGGCTGGAGAGGTGGGGGGTGGATGGGGTAGAATGTCCCTGCCCCATACTTGAAAGTGGGGGGATTTGACGGAATCCCGAGGAGGACGGTCCGCCAGCAGGAAGAAGGCACCAGTGCCTTAGCTTTTCTTGGAGGTGGTGTTGGGATGTTATAGCGCTCTGTACAAACTCCGTATCGATTGATTTTGGCGAAGGGCAAATTTTCGAGTTGACAGCGGCAGACAAATGATCGGCCGGGTGGAAGATTTATTTACCAATTTACAACAACTCCATTGCACCTACTAAGGCAAATCCCGCATCATCAATTCCAAAGGAACATCTGCAACGAATAAGTGCCCGCCTTGTATATGGAAATTTTCGTTGTGCTGAGGCTTTTTTGGACTGGAAATCCGCCGAGTCCGTCCGTTTTCTTGAATGAAGGATGGTTGGGATTAAGGCCTCCATACGTGAGCAGGGAAGCTGACCAGATCGGTTCTATATTGGAACGTTTGGAATGCCTATATAGTGTTTACGCCTGGTTAATACATTTTCAGAGTGGGTTATATCAAGGAAAACTTGTGTTGGAATGTGGATTTTTAGATTCTTATTTCTGCTCATCACCCCATGGTGGTAAATGAGGACGTGTTTCAAACATGGCCAACACTTTTCTCATGTTTTTCAATTGTTCTACTTCAAAATTGGATTAAAAGTACATTGCCACACTGAAAAGTATCATGCAGTCAACATTCAACATAAAACATACAAACACTCAAGACAAACCTGAAACAATGTATATCGTCAATATGTTGATGAATTCTGACCTGTCTCCATCAAAAAGTTGGCAGAATCAGTCAACAAACTCGTCCAGTTTATGGATACATGAAACAATGTATATCGTCAATATGTTGATGAATTCTGACCTGTCTCCATCAAAAAGTTGGCAGAATCAGTCAACAAACTCGTCCAGTTTATTAAGTGGTTTTTAAGTGGTTTTTAATTCAATCGAGGTGATCTCAAAGTCAACACAAAATCGATTTACTCGATCATATGTTTCGTTGATGAAATTTGCTGCGAATTTCCAGAATTCGACATTGACCCAGTCATATAAGTAGATCATCGCATTTCCAGAATATTTCAGCCGCCCACTATAGCTGATTCACACAGGCAACACACAAATTTGTGTAATTTAAACAAAATGTTGCATGTTTCACATCTTCAACTCGTCCAGTTTATGGATACATGAAACAATGTATATCGTCAAAAGTTGGCAGAATCAGTCAACAAACTCGTCCAGTTTATGATACATACATATATGGCGGAGCATGCGCTGTAAAGTGGCAACATTGTTTCCCTTTGATCTGGACCGATCAGAAAAATGTTGACGAAACCATGGTACGACAACAAAAAAAAAACGTCATAAGTTTGCTCAAACATCACGGTAGGCAAACTTTTTTTTCGAAATTTGTTTCAGCAAACCATGTTGAACGTATGTTGACTGCAATGGAGACAGATACAGCATGGTTAATTTATAATACAAATTAGTGGAATTCGAAACTACTTTCCAATTGTTTTCCACATTGTGGACAAACTTTTACAATGTTTTTTTTTTTCTTTTTTTTGAAAATATTAACCATTTGTCCATTATTTGGAAATCCTCAAGACAAAAAGAGGAAATTCGTGAATTTTTCGGTAAAACCTGAATACGTTTATTGAAATATTATAAAGTCGATCAATAATTCGAATAATCAATATGAAATCCTAGCGTGGGCATTGAAAGAAAATTGGTAGTTAGCAAATTGATATCTTGCACTTTTTGACAACGTTTGTGTTTTTTCGCCATTTTTTTTCATGGGTGTTTTTAGGAGGCTTGGTCATTGTTAAGTCCGGCATTAACGGCATAAAAAACAAAGCAATCCAATTATTTTTATGAAAAAAGCATCGGGAATCTTTACTCAAAATACTATCATTTGTCTTTCTTTTGCAAGCTGAACTTGATTAGTCTTCATAGATTTTTTTTCACTTTTCATTTGTCCTATTTTGGCGTTTCTTCCTTGCCATGTCATGATTTTTGGTCAAATATTTTTTTTTTAAAAAAATGAAGTAATGAAAGCTGCAAGCTTGTATCGTGTATTTTAGTCAACGAGGTTTAAAAGGAGGCTTTGGTGGAAAATCTTGTTTTGATATCATTAGTTGGATTCGCATTTAACCTACAGATGTCCGGTGGTCAGCAGCAAAAAATCATTAAAAAAAACTGCAAAAAGTTGGTGAGCATGGCGAAAGATTTAGCTTAAAAGCAAATGGACATCCTAGCTCGTTAGGACTTAAGTCCCTATATTTAAACCGTATAGTGGCGCTGAGGTCATTATTTTCATAAAACGTCAATATTTCATAAATGTCCTCTGGGAAATGAGTTTTTGTTTTCGGCGGATTAGGAATACATCTTTTATTGTTTCTAAAGATGAAATTTTATACTTTTTATTTTTAAACTTGTTAATTTTTTTATTTGTTGGATTTTTACAACATCGAATGCCTAAGCCAGCAACTTACAGAAATCGTATTTAATTGGATAGCTCAATAACACATAAAACTCGTAGTCGTAATTGATTGTGACATGTATTCACAAGAGTATTTTTTAGTTTCCGATTCCATATGTTAAGAACTTGAAGCTGTGAAACATGCAACATTTTGTTTAAATTACACAAATTTGTGTGTTGCCTGTGTGAATCAGCTATAGTGGGCGGCTGAAATATGATGATCTACTTATATGACTGGGTCAATGTCGAATTCTGGAAATTCGCAGCAAATTTCATCAACGAAACATATGATCGAGTAAATCAATTTTGTGTTGACTTTGAGAACACCTCGATTGAATTAAAAACCACTTTTTTTGCTATCGAAATTTTCTATTTTCACTCCTGATACATGTTATGTCCACTTTTTTGTTGGTTCTTTGTGAGCATATATGGCCTCATTGGCCATAAGTTTTGCCTTTCATGGCGCTCCTGTGTTTGGCTTTCAAATGCGCTTTTTTTCTCGTTCAGCTTCTCCGTGGCTTCGCAAGCAAATCGATTTAAGTTTCCTTTATTTTTTGGATAAGAAAGGAACAATTTACGGTTGGTTGCAGCTGTAGTGACTTTAATTTTGTTGTTTGGACAGCGTATTATCGAGTGAAGTAAAATGCAACTTTACTTTTCTGACGTTTTATTGGCTCGAAATTACAATGGATGCTGTCTTAAAGGAAACACTTTCTGTCATCGGGACCTATTTAAGGCTCGCTTCGCATTTTCAGCACTCCTTCTCTTTTGCCCGCTTTTCTTTTCGTTTTATTTCACAAGCATTGCTTTTCATTTCCCCTCCTCAACTATATGTATATACGAAGGAAAAAGGCTGCAAATTGCATTGCCATCATACATCACTGGCCAATACCGTTGACCGCGCGTACGTTGAAACTGACCAGCTTAGCTGCGAAAAAGCGTATTTATTTCCTCTGGATTTTCACGAATCTACTTTTAGGAGCAGTTTTTTTTCCTCTCCCTATTTTGAAACTCATTTTCATTCCATTTCTTTTTTCTGACTTTTTATGACATTTCTTCTTCTTATGTCTAACATGCTTACATCTTCCATTTTTTCCCCCTTAGTTTGGTTTGCTTATTCCTGTCTAATTTTAATTCTGGGATATATTTACATTTTTACTTCTTGTATTTTATTATGCCTTGATTCTGTGCATTTTAAATGATTAGGCTTTTTCCCCTTAATTTTTCAAGCTCCTACGTGAGTCACATGTTGGTTAGTTCCCATTTTGCCGACACTCATCTCGCCGACTTTCATTTGTTTTCATGATTGTTATGATAATCCATCGATCTAATATAGCGGTCAAGGAATTTAGTAGGTGTAACATTAAAAATCAAATGTTTCGGCGAAGACAAACGTTATGCTGAGAAACTGTGCATTTTTAATTATTAGTCTTTTTTCCTCTTAATTTTCAAGCTCCTTAATGTGTCTCATGTTGGTTAGTTTCCATTTTGCCGACACTCATTTGTTTTCATGTTTATGTTATGATAATTACTTAGCATGGTCTAATCCATCCTAATATAGTGGTCAAGGAATTCAGTAGGTGAAATTGAAAATCAAATGTGTCGGCAAACTGAACTGACGGCGAATTTAAACGTTATGCCTCGATTCTGTGCATTTTTAATGATTAGACATGTGTCCCCTAATTTTCAAGCTCCTACATGTATCACATAATGGTTAGTTCCAATTTTGCCGACACTCATCTCGCCGACACTTATTTGTTTTCATGATTATGTTATGATAATTACTAGGCATGACAAGTAAATTGTTAATTGGAAATTGGTAGGCGAAATTTTAAAAAAATAAGTGTCGGCGAAGTTAAGTGTTAGCTGCAGTCACCGGGCACGTAAGTGATTTTATATAATGAATGAATGATCCCTTCAACTTAATCTTCAGCAATCCTTTTCGGATTCTGCACGTATATGCTCTCAGAATCCTTATTTTCCGAAGATTCTCGTACCTCACGAATGATTCCTGAGCTTAAAAATCCATCGGAATTCATATAGTGTACATTGAGCCCATTTCGGTGAGTGACGTAACCCTATAGGTCGTGCTAGGTCACAGGCCACGAATTCTCCACATTTCACATCCAACTTCCCAGTCCCCAAAAATGCCTTTGCATTAACGTTTCTTTAACCTTTACTTGGGGCAACCGTCCAGAAGCTCAGTTGCGGAGGGCTTGCGATTTCGCAAATTTATGGCCTCCGTTGCACGGTACGCGCGTGCGAGTGTTCACTGGCGATTTTTAGTGTGGCTAATTGAAAAATTAGCGCAATTTTGCGGGAACATATATCACTACGCGTTCGCAAATGTTGACTTTGACGGATCCGGTGCAGC
Organism: Julus scanicus; assembly: GCA_034698625.1. Taxonomy (NCBI): domain Eukaryota; kingdom Metazoa; phylum Arthropoda; class Diplopoda; order Julida; family Julidae; genus Julus; species Julus scanicus. Next base: position 11,918 of record JAQGBW010004740.1, read on the forward strand.
TGAGCCCTATGAGGGGGCCCCCTGTTTTTGGCTTCCAGTTCTGGTAAGGGGGCGCGGGCCAAGGGGATAAATAACACGGTGGACAGCACGCCGGAAGATGTATGGGGAAGACTCCCTCGTTTCAACGCTGCCATTTTGCAAATCTTAAGGATCTCTTCTCGTGTTCTCTCGTAAATCAACGTGAGAGGCTGTCGGGGGGGTCACGGCCCTGTCTTTCGTCGAGTTTTTCAGGTGTTGGCCGTTAGAAGGAGCTTGTTTTGGCAGGTCAGACGAGAAACGACTTCCCTTGCTTAAGTGGCGAGTTTGTCTTAGCTGGGATAATTTGTTGCACAAATGAGCTACAGAAGTGTTTCAGCACGTTGTCCCCCTTCCAGAACTCGTGCACCGTGCAATGTTTTGGCTGTTGGGGATGTCGGGGAACGGGGAAACGTTAGAGGGAGACACCGTACCTTATGGGAAACAGGAGTGGCGTTGCATAAAAACATTCTTTTCATGTAAAATAAGGCCAGCCCACGTGCCATTTGGATTGTATCCGTGCCTGTTGTGAGGGAAACATGTGTTTTTTAAGAATTTTCGAAAAGCTATTAATTTAAAGTATAATGTTTAATAATTTTAACATTTTTTTTCCTAAATGCGATTTTTAAAAAATTTGATCAGGATGTTAATACAGTGGAACCTCTGTTTACGAACTTAATCAGTTCCTCGACCCTGTTCGTAAACCGAAAAGTTCGTGATCCGAATCAATTTTTACATTGCAATTACTTCGAATCCAAATAATGCTATCTTTGTCATAGACATTTTTTTAAACATGTTATATATTAGCATTTGTGCTTCAATTAAGCAAATTAAAAAATTCAAATATTTAGTTTGTCAACATGATGTTGCTACAACATAAGTACACGTAGCTTGCCCTGCAGCTATGTACATGCATGTCTTGTCTGATGAATATGTTTGATTTTTTGCTCGATCTTAATTTAATTGCTCGTTTGTTTATCTTTTACAGGTAAGAAAACAATATTTAATTAATTAATATGCGAATCTGCAATCCATGGTTTGGGTAAGTAGACCAGCATAATGCATGCTTTTCATATAGTGGATATTGCATGCTTTTTAGTAAAGACTATAGTTAAAATCTCAGAACAGGGCCCTATTCCACAAAAATGTACAAGTATTAGTGTACAAGTTACAAGTATATGGAGTTATAAATTATAGAGTTGTAGTATGGCATTTCACCAATAATCTCCGCAACTTGTAAATTATTAGTAAATGTGTACAAGTGATGTCACAAAAGTACAA